>VZSZ01008388.1:173536-275115 GCA_013398815.1 Ibidorhyncha struthersii | reverse complement strand
CGGCGGGGAAAACGACGCCAGTACCGGGTTGCAGAGCACCCGCAAATACAGGGGCATGGCACACACACCCCCCGGGTCCCCCAAACACCCCCCCGGCTGCCGCAGCCCCTCCCCGCCCCGTTTCACACCCCCGGGGGAAGGGCCGAGGCGGCACCGGGTCACCCCTGCGGTGCAGCGGTGGCACAGCTGCCGGGGGAGAGGGGTTGACCAGCCCAGCGTTATCTCGGCTACTTTGTACCCTGTCTTTTATAGCAGGCGTTTAACAGCATCGTAGCGCTGCAGCAGCGCGTTGAACTGGGAGAACGCGTACAGAGAATATAAAGATAGGTTGATTTTTGCTGTTGAAAAGTTTATAGTTACAACTCTGCCTCTTGGGATTAATTGCCTATCATTAACATTCTTGGCACTCGGTGTGCAGGGCTTGTTTGGGGGTGGATTTCTTTTGTTTTTTCGTGGTACTTAATAAAGGCAGAATTTAAATACTTTTAATTACTTTCCAAAGTTCACAGCGCAGCGCAGTTCACAGGGCTGGGTAGGGGAACAGTGAAATCCTGCTTTCCTGGTGATGCTGTTTGGCCAACATTGTCTGAATTAGGTTGCAATCCCCGCAGCTGCAGCAGATGTGGTCATTTGAAGATCCCTGTCACCGGCAGATGGTGCCAAGGCTGGCTGAGAGCGTGCTGCCTCTGTGCCTGTTTCTTTCATTTTGTTCTTTTCTTTTACTTTTCCAACCTATTCCTCTCCCCTCAGCCCTTCATCTTTCACATTCTATCCATTCCCTAGCAGACCGCCTCCGGTTTCCCACCCCCTTTCCTCCTTGCCCTCCTCCCCACACCCTTTTCTCCTTCTAGATGCTCCACGTTTTGCAGGAGCACCAAGCCAAGGCTCCTTCCAGCCTCAGACAGAGCAGGGCTCCTATTGCCTCCTCGAGA
Source organism: Ibidorhyncha struthersii (assembly GCA_013398815.1). NCBI lineage: Eukaryota > Metazoa > Chordata > Aves > Charadriiformes > Charadriidae > Ibidorhyncha > Ibidorhyncha struthersii. The sequence goes on along the minus strand of VZSZ01008388.1, from coordinate 274,183 downwards.
GAGAACGGGTGGAACAGGTTCAGTAATGTGATCATTCCTCACATGGAAGCAACAGTTCTGCCAGAAAAACTCGTCGACCCTTAAATCAGACTTTTGACAAGGCTTGCAAGGCTTTTAAGTTCCTCGATCTATCAGTATTAGCTGGAGATAAAAAAAAGCGTTTAAGAATTTTTGAGCTTAGTTAGTACAGGCCATCCTGGGGAGGAACGCAGGCTGCATCTTAGAAATTGCCAATGTTCCTTCTGAAATGCATTTTAGCATTAGCTGTGATTATTCTGTGTAGTTTTCTTTTCCCTGCAGCTATCCTGGTTTTAATATTCACACCTTCTTGGATTCCTCCATGCCACAGCAGTGACCTGGTCAGAAATAAACGTCTTTTATCAGCTGTATATCTGCTATCACTTTAATTTCTTGATTCAACACTGTTGTTCTTTCATGACACCACAAAATAAAAAAGCCCCTCATTTACATTCTCAAGAGCATCATAATTTGTCATTTTGCACTTTCATCACCTCTATCCTTCCTCATCGTGAGCTGTCCCTTGGTATCCATATGAGTGAGGACAGAATCCATACTGACCATCATGGGCAACGCACAGTTCTTAGATTTCACCAGGACTCTGTAATGGCTGCAGACGAGACTTAAAGACAGCCTGAACTTTAAAATACCCAGCAAGAATGTCCACAAGATGAGGCTGAAGTCTTTATAAAGGCTGGATTGCTCACCCTCTAAACTCCATCAAACATAGATTTTCCTTTGCTTAGAGGCCTTCAAGAGTTCAGCGCAATAGCAATGAAGAATGTTGATTTAAAAAGAATAAATTTTGGCTTAGTGTAGCACATCCAGTTTGCCTCTAAGTTTCTTGTGCTGGATCTATTTGTCTTGCAGATATTAAAACCTCTGTAGGCTCCCCAGCAGTGCAGATAAACCCTTTTTAGAAGTCTGAATATCAGCTTAGATTCACAAGAGCTCTTGGAGGTAAACATGAATTACAATCACAAACTGCTATAATACTGTCAAAATTTTTCTCTTTGCCTTTTCCTCTGTTTTCTGAGGAAGCAGAGATAAAAGCCTTCCCAGGAAACTTGTTAGAAGTAATGACTGGCTCACATATTTACTGGCACAAACAGGGAGAAGACCAAAATCTGCTAGTTAAAGGTTCAGACGGTGCCATTTCCTCTGCTTAATCACACAAGGTGAAGCACTTTGCTGCACTGGAGTTTCATACGTAATAGCAATAGGAAAGGGGACTTAAAGAACTTTTTCTATACAGTGGTTCATTGGATTCTTATGTGATAACATTATTCCCGGACCTAGGCCTTTAAAAAAAACAGCAAGTATTCTAAAACATATGGAAAAAACAGGTGAGCTACAGTGATAAGTATTCCTGCTGAGCAGCAGTACCCGTTGCTAGCCAGTTTTCCATTGGAGGAAAAAATCAATCCTGTGGACTCATATGATGTGAACATAATTAATTTTGTTTATCCACTTGAACCAGTCTGGAACAGATCATCTCAAACAGCATCTGAACACACCCCTATTCTGAACTCCCAGCCAAAGCCCAAATGTCCTCTTCTCAAAGAGAACTGACTAGTGACATGAAGTCAGAACATACCCTGCCTACTCTCCAGACACCCAAGCAGCGGAAAAACATCCCCAGTTCAGTATTTTCTTCCAAGAATCAAAACATCCCTGCGCACGATGACCTTGCAAGGCTGAATGCAGCAGCACCATCTGGTGATGGCTGCATTGAACCTCCTTGCACAGGACTCGGTGCCAGGCAGGTCTGCAGGAGCATGGCTCCTCTTCTCTTCCCAGCAGGAGCTCCGAGACCAGGCTTCAGACATGGCAAGTTGGTTCATTTTGTGCCCTCAAGTGTTCAGGGAGGCTGAGCTCTTCCTAGCGCTTCCTGCCAAGCTGCATGGTTTGCTGAGCCGTCAGCAGATGACACACAGTTGTTCAAGAGACCGACTGAGAAGAATGAACAGATCTCCTGATGTTGTGCCTGAGCAGCAGCATGGTAGAGGGCATGCAGTGGCAACAAATGCAAAATAAAGCACACGGGGCAATACAATCAGAATTAGAGCTAAATTACAGGCTAAACAAACAGGTAATGGGCAATCTTACTAACCATCTACCATGCTAGAAGATTTTAGTGTAGTGGTGGAGAACCCCCTGGAAAAAAGCAGCTTAGCGCTCACCGACTATCAAAAAGACAAATAGACTATTAGTAATTATAAGAAACAGAACTGAGAGCAAAGCCAAAACTGTCACTCAGCTACTGTATAAATGATACACCCATACCATCTCTATTGCAAGTCCGCCTCTCCCTCCATCTCAAAAAATGCAAAGTAGAACCAGAAAAGGCACAGAAAAAAGATGACAAAGGTGATCAAAGGCATGAAACAGGGTTGTGAATGGAGAGAGACTGCTTAGCTTAAGATTTCTGGGTCTGGGAAAGAATGACTGAAGGGGAAAACGTGATGGAGATCTGTACAATCATAAAACATATGAGCTGGATGAATGGGAAAGGAATTTCCGTTCTTTTCCAGACAAGACCTAAGGGGCACCCGCTGAAATTATGAGGTAGCAGGTTTAAAACATACAAAAGCAAACACCTTTTCACAGAATGCTTAGTTATAATGTAGAATTCATTGCCAAAAAAGGAGGCCAGAAATATAAATAGCCTCGTAAAGGACTAGATATTTATGGATGATGGACTTACTAGTGGCTACTGACCATGAGATAAACCCTGGCCCATGAACTTCTTAAACCACAAATTGCCAGCTGAGAGGATTCAACAGAGGAAGGACCACTGTGTGTTTCCCTTATTTCTTATCCTTTTCTGCTTAAGCATCTTATTTCTTACTCTGAAGCCTCAGTTACTGACCACTCCTTGGAACAGCATGGCTGAAATATGATGAATTTAGGAGGGACCCAGTGTGCCTATTATGTTCCTCTGGGTTGTGATTTCCATATCTAAGTAAGAAAACTCAGGAGTGACACTTCTTTAGACCGGCTTAGGCACCATTCCCTGCAGGTGGGTGAATGTCCAAAGACGGCAACAACTCTCCAAGTTTACTCTTGCATTCTTCCTTCAGGTCACAGTAACCTTAAGGATAAGTTTCTGCAAGTTGTCTCATGGTTTTGGTAGTCTATCTGGAAAACTTGCAATTCGGCTCCACAAACAAAGCCGAAGAGCTTAGCTAAGACCTGTTGTAAATTTATGATTTAAGCCTGGCCTCATCTCACACTACAGCTATACACAAATTAGAGTCCATTCATGCAACATGTAAAAACCTCCACTTCTTTTTCCTACCAAGGTGTGCATTATTCCCTTCACCAGTAACCTATAATTCTGTAATAATTTAGTATCATCCCCATTTGGCAAGTTAAGGGAAAATGCTTAAATTGCTCCACTTTAATTTTCTACCAAACACTGGTTACATTCAGAAGTGAGTCTGTAAAGTGATGGAAAAACTTTGGCTTTCACAAGTACCGTTGCAAAAATGCTACTGACATTCTTGTAAATGGAACTGCAGTTAAATACACTTTAAAAATAGAAAAATTAAAAGAGCTGTAGAGGCTAGTGAAGCAGGAACTAACTCTATTTTGTTCCTCTATTAATTTTAGTCTATTTATACAACTTCCCTTTTATAGTTCTTTCTATAAGAGTGCTTGTTAAACCTTTAAATAATGACAGCTGCTAAAAACTGAATATCCCATGTGTCAAATCATTGAAGTCTGGGGAAAAAAAAAGAAAAAAAAGATCAAATTCCTCTCTAATGATAATAATTATGGGATCAATCCAAAACTCACTGAAGTCAAAAGCAAAGCTGCCACTGATTTAAGCTATACAAGAATCAGCTCTGGTTTGTATGTCTGCTGTTGCTCCTGATTTATTCCACTGCAAACTGGAAAAAGAGATTTAGCCTAATATCAGCTTTTCTTATGCATACTTCTTTTCCACGACTAAACTGGAGCTCACTCAATCCTTATTATTTTTTAGTTTTTGGAAAACACCAGGTCATTTTATAAAGTGCTGGTATTATAAACTGCAGAATATAGTTTATAAGAGCACTTACTCCTACAAGCCAACCATTAATACAACTAATGGCCTGTTTGTTGTATTAAACTGCTCTCATTTGTCTGGGTCCATTAACAAATGCAGCGGTCATTAACTGTTAACAGCAACTCAGTTATTAGATTTTATTACTTGTACAGGAAACACAGGAGAACAAACTGATTGTTTTGGTTTACTGGGGGTTATTTCTTTCCCAGCAGTCTTGCCCTGTTATTTATAATTTAGTTCCTCGCTTATTCCCAAACATGACTGACACTCAGGGAAGGGCTCAAGCTATCCATATAGATGGTCAGTTCACATGCCAGCCCCACTTAGCCCAACAAAGCTCTTCTTTAAAAAAAAGAGCTCCAAGGTACCAGGCATCTGGAGTGGCGTCTGCTTTTCTGATTTTTCTGTATCTTTTTGTTGAGCAATAGCTTCCACCCACTTATATAATAATGGGATTTAAGTAAAAGATACCTTAACGTGTATCTAGGAGGCTGTAAAATCTTTTACTTCATTCATGGTTCTCTCTCTCTAAGTCACTGAAATCTGACATTCAAGTTTAAAAATATTTTTTAATTCCTCTTTGTTGGGACTGGTGCATCAAGTATGGGTGATCTCTTTCTGTCTTGCACAGACATTTAGTCCAGGTAATTGTAGCGGTCTCTTCTGGCCTTGTGGTTTACAAATAAGCCTAGAGCCATAATTCTGCAAACGTTTGTATGTGAGGAGTATTACCCAGAAAGAGCTTCCACATTCTCAGTGCTGAAGACCCCTGATGCACACTTTACTTGCTCTGCTTTCTTCACCCTGATTCAGTTCAAAGCAATGGAAAACAATACTACTGTCAAATTGTCATGAAGGACTGGCAATGGCTTGTCACAAAGGTGGCTTTCATCAAGCAGCCTGAGCAGTTTTCTTCAACCTGCAGTGCCATGATACACAAATGAGGGAGGAGACACCCAGAAATGTGTTGTTAGTGCTCTTTGGAAACAGGATTGTCTGGACTCCCATCAATCAGCGTTAGACCTGACCGGTGTTGCAAGATAACTATCAGTACTTCAGAGGTGGAGATACATGAAGTGACTGTGGTTTACCCTCTGTGGGGATGGGTATATTTAATGAGATTGAAATAACACAATTTCTGAGCTGTTGGTCTTTTTCTACTGCACTGCAGTTATAAATGGTACTTACAAGTTCTTCTCTCCTCCTACAAAGGCACAAGGGTACACCTGGTATAAATGATCCTACCTGTTCACTAAAGGCTTGGGTCAACCAGAAAGATAGGGCCACAGCGCATCAGTGGCACATGTGATACTGACTGGTACTTAACTGTCTGAAGAAAGGCCACACTCCTCCAAATAAAGTGATTCACAATGCGGTATCTGAACACGTTGCATTGGAGATGCCCCATCAGTTCTCTTCTGGTTGGTGAAACAGGGTCTTACCAGGATTTGATTACACACAAAGTGGTCAGAGGACGGTCATGGAGTGCAAATTTGGCCAAACTACATCAGTCCAGTTCTATCTGCAAACCCGTTTGGATGCTATGGCAGTCAATGCATCCAACACAGCATCGAGAGGAAAAGGGTGAGAGATTTTGCTAAGAACAGGCTCAAGACACTGCTAGTTTGTACGACCAGCACAGGTGATTAGAAATTGCTTCTGTTATCCCTGGGGCAGAGGTTAAAGCCCATGCCTGTGGCTCATGTGGTATGTGCATGGGGATGTGTAGTGTTGTGGTGCTGGGGACTCAAAGATATGAATTGGCTTATCTGCTCCACCCTATAAACAAGGCACTTCTGGTACAACTTCCCTCGTATCAGCTTCTGATAACAACTTCCTTCCTACCCTCTTTCCCAAGCTAGCACGTGCTAACATATTGTGCAACAAAACCAGTCGTACAAGAAATTTAAAAGTATTTAAGAAGCCCAAGGACATACACATTATGCCATTAAGCTGATGTCAGCGGAGGCTTGCTAGGAATGCCCCCAGATCGTTGGGCATATATGCATTCTCCTTACCTTGCAATTACAAGGTAGAATTAAAAAAGCATCTCTGTCTCTTTCAGCTCCTGGTACAGCTCAGAACATAATGAATCCCAGGATTTTCCATGAACAGCAGGACTGTTCAAACACAGAGAAGACTCCACAGTCCTTGCTTTACACACAGAAAGTAGGTGCTAGGGCTGTGATCTAGACCCCTGTTACGAAAAGGCTGAGCACCTCGTTCCCTGCTCTTGCATGAGATACTGTGCTTTGTACCAACCTCCCTCTCCTGTTTCCTCTCCTTCTCCCTTGAGCTCCTCTTGCAGAAATGGGTCTTTCTAACAAAGTCACTGTGCACTTCGTGCCACATACTATTCCTTCTTTTCGCTTCCACTGGATCATTTTTCTTTCTCTAAGGATCTGGGTGTCAGCTCAGCAAAGGAAGACATCCTGCCACAGCAACCGAAGAGCACATTATGATTTGCCAGTGCACCCAGCCCCAGCACACCGACAGACTGATCCTTCCATTTGTGAGATACCTTTGTTTATACTCTCCGTACCACCCTGGTCAGGAGCTGATGCCTAAGCCAAGTTGATGAGCCATAGATGCATGCGGTAAGAGCTTCCCATTCAGCTCATTTTAAAAGAAAGTGAATTAGGAAATTATGTTAAGATTCAGAGGGAAGAGTGAGGCCAAGCTTGTCACTGCAACAGTATGTAGCTTTACTTCAGATCAAGGAGACTTAGCCCCAGTGTTCCCAATAAGAGAAGCAAGATTTTAGTATGGATGAGCACTCAGCTTTCAAACCTGTGGTTTCCTTGTCTCCACAGCACACACCCAATCAGGCACAGATGCACATCTCTGAGGTAAAAGATGCCAAGTTATCCTGGAGGAAAGACAGTTCCTGGAAGCAGGTACCTGCCACAGCCAAATAAAGCTTGAGCGCTTCTGGATTAACAGGACAGACTGCAAGATGTACTAGACCTTGTGCGGGTGCTGACAGGATGTCTCTGGGACAGGATCTCTGCTGGCCATGGAGAGCTGGGGGCTGCATTGCTGAGGAGATTCGGAGAAGTTTGGCAGGCATCTCCAATAGCTGCCATGGTCCTGAGGAGACAAAGCAACACCGCTGTCGGCTGGCACAGAGTGAGGAATAATCTCTGTGAGAAACCAGCATGAACTGTGTCCACCTGCCTGGTCCTCATGGGAGAGCCTGAAACTGAAATAGGTGAAACAGCAAAGGATGGAGAGCTTGGTAAACAAAACCACTGCAGTGGTTGCCAGAGACCTGTTTAAGAACTAGCACTCCAAATGATCCCTAGAAATGTCTATCTAATGTATGTATTATTCCTTAAGAAGTAGGATGTTATTCTTTTCCGGAGTAATTTAAATTTACATTTTATTTAAGTCCTCAAAAGACCGAACTATGACCTGTGCAAAAACAATAGTAGATATTGTCTGACAGTAAGTAGGCTAAAGAGGAGAGAAAAAGAAATATATTAACATTACGGGACTATTATGACTACATGTTGCAGACTCATTATATTAGCTAATAATACCTTACTGAGTTGACTCCTTTAACACTGGCAAAGGATCAGCAAGCCCTCAAAGTTCTTATTTTGTTCAAGACTTAGCTTGATCTTTCAGTTTCCTGCTATGTCTCTCATTAAATCCATTTTTCTCATTTAAAAAAAAAGCCCCATCTGTCAAGAACTGCACATTCTTGTCTTCATCTCAAGTGCTGAACTCTGTTCCCCTGAAATGCAGGAGTTCACCAATAATTTCTATTTATCTGTACATTTTCTAGTAACCACAAGAGCTATCATCTTTAATACCTGTAGAGCAGATTGAAGTTGAAAAGCCAGCAGGAAAGGCTTAGAATGAATGGAGCTAAAAGTATATGAGGTGAGTGTACTATAGAGAATATAATGATGATGAAGTCTCAAAAGCGAGAAGAGAACAATTACCTGGACTAGGTGACTAGAAGAAAAAAAAAAACACATAGGAGCTATTGGGCATTATTAACCTTTAAATTCTACATAAGGAATATCAATTTTTATTCTTTAGTCCATTACTAAGAATTCTCCTCTTGGTTCACAACCAAACCCCAAAACACCCCCCAGCATATGATTACAGCACTGTGGCAGGCCTACACTCTGGCGTATGCTGTGCATCAGATGTATCTATGTTTCTGCTTTAATCATCACTGATAGGAAGAAAACATCATAAGAACTGTGATACCAAGATGCCATCGCAAGTACTCATTGAAACGAATTGTAAGATTCCTAATTACTTAAAATAACACCTCTGTTGATGCACACCTACAAATAGAAGTTACCTGCACATCCCCTCCACGGTGATACTCTCCCCTTCTTTTGAATCAGAGTATAGGCCTAGCCACTAAATACCAGTGTAGACTCGAGTGCTGTCCTCTCTCACATATCACACTGACAAATTCAGAGATGTCTGTGAAGAAACAGGGAGAAACAACAGTCAGGACCTCCCTGTCCATCCCATTTCTGCTGGGAAGCCCCAAACTGTGCCCGCAGGCAAAAAAATGTACGTGTGGATGCTCTTGCTGAGCTGCAACTCACCCTGAATAATAAGCAAGGAAAAACCAGGAATTTCTCAGTATTGCTTTAGAACTGCAAGGCCCTGCTCCAAAATCTTAGAACTTATAAAACATTTAGGAACCAGAAGGTATAGCCACACTGCAAAAGCGAAAGCACCCCTAGGTACACATTGCTGCCTCAGACAGAAACTCAGGTGCAGACCTATGAAAACCGGGTTTTCTTCTCTTATCAAAGACCTCTAGATGGAGCTACCCCTTTTGTTTTCAAATCAAGCAACAGCTAGCAAAGTACTGCCAGCCATAAGGCAAGAGAAGTATAATGCTATGTAAGGGGAGGAAGCTTAGGCATTTGCAGCATGGGAGCATCCTTTTGCGTGCATGTTGTGCTGTCATTAGATATTCTTAACTTTTTCATAATCCTTCAAGAAACCAGCTGTGTTGCCAATGCCCTTGTATTGCTTAAAGAAGTCAGTGCTTCCAGAAGGAGCTCACGTTGGGGAGTGAAAAGAGAGTCAAACTGGACTGCAGACTGCTGAGATCTGAATGTAAACAACGTGCCAGATCCCCAGCTGGACAGAGATCAGCCAGACTGATTTATCTCAGTGCTATGGCACTGATGTACAGAAGCCTGAAAGCTGAGCTCAGTGCTGGACTAGGTCCCTTTGCAGAGGGAAAGACTGCAAAAACTGGGATACCAAAGAACTCCTTTGCCTCCCATGACAGGGGAAATTCATTTATGGAAGGCCTACCCCTTCCATTGACTGTGTTAGCCATTTTCGCAGCAGGTCCAGCCATTCTGAAGAGAACTGACTGTGCAAGTGCCATGTTCAGCCTGCATGATCCCATAATCCCAGAGAAGAAGCCTTGAGGGTCCCACCATGCCAGCACTACGGGCAGGCAGGAGGAAATACTAACAATGTTGTGTCTCTCTTTGCACTGCACTATTCCCAGCAGGTCTGAGAACCGCAAAGCTCTTATTTTGGAAGGATTAAGGCAGCACACATCCCCCTTTAGACATCACCCCAAAACCCACCTACACCCTGTCACCCTTGCACAGGGTGAAGAGCCGAGATGGGCAGAGGCCAGAGTCAGCATTTCATTTCCCCTAATTTCTCATCGGCCTTAAAAAAGCCCCTGGGAAGGTAGGGCATCCCTGCCCTCCCTCAGCAGCCCCTGCATTTCAGTGCTGCTGGTGCCTGTTCCGCTAGAGGGTACCCTCACCCCGCAGTGGTGCCACACCAGGAGCTCTGCTAAGTGCTGCTCCTAATGAAACCTGAAGGCCAGGCCCAGGAAAGTAAAAATCAACCTTTACGGAAAAGCATGCTGTAATTTTATGATGCGCTTTAATATGATTCTGTGTAGTTAGAGCATCCCCCTGGGCAGGCTGGGACCGCACTGTGCAGCGTACGGCTGTGCTTTCAACTAACATGTCCAGCCTCTTCCAAGGACATAAATGTTAAAGCCTCCTGTGCAATCAAAGCCGAAAATGAGTCTGGGGAGTAAATGAAAAAAAAAAAAAAACCAACAAAAAAAAACAGAAGGCCTGCAGAAGCTGACATTTAAAATACATATTCAATCTTATTAAAGGTATAAGAGCAAAAATCTTCAGATCTTTAATATTATTTGCATTATAGCAGTGCCTGAGGGGAGTCAAATAAGCACAGGACTGCCCTGTGCTAGGAGCTGGATGAACACCTAGTAAGAAGTACACAGCTTGTCCCACATAGCTTGCACTCAAAACAGACAAGGGATAAGGGAAGAAGGAAAACAGACCAAAGAGGGGAAAAGTGGTAGCCTGAGACTACCCTGCAGATGGGAGAGAGCCAGGAGTAGGACCTAGGTCACCCAGTTCCCCTACCAGGGTCCTCCTCCTTGGCTCACACCGTCTCAAATGCTGTATGTTCACAGCATGCCTTGGTTTCACTGTGGTTTGTTTTTTCCAGCTAGGTTACAAACACAGATGCACGGCTCTTCTGAAAGCCAGGTCTCCTGCGGTCCAGTTTCAGCTAAACTAAAGCAGGTCACAGGAAGGACCTAGCATGAGTAAACATTAACCTAAACTGTGACCTAGTGAAAAGAACCAAATATTTGGAAATGCCACCTATTTTCATGTCGATGGAAAAAGCACTTCAAGCTCTGCCTGTTCCAATACCTCCCATATCCTTGGAGACTGGAGGCTAAGTCTGCATCAGCCATATTCCAAGGGAAGCTCTGAAGGACTTAGGGAGCAGTTTGGCTCACATAATTGGCTATGCTAATGGTCTATTTTTCATCCAGATTGGCTACAGCGAGCAAACTCCCTACCCTCATTCTGCTACATATTGGTGCAAGACCTGGTTTGCTTTGTACTTAACTGGGATCTTTCAACAGCCTCAAAACAATTAAAATGGTGGTTTATGAGTATTTTGAGTTGCTGCAGGGGTGTCACTGATGTAAGAGGATCAAATTATGAAGGAAATGTTAAGATATGTAACAGCCTGAGGTCCCTCGCAGCAAACACAGTGGAATAATCGTTAACTGGTAGGGCAGAAGAGAATTGTCGAGCAAAATGGATTGAAACATTCCACTGAAGCAAAGCCCTCTAATGGGAAAGGTGCTTGTTTCCACCCAGCTCCCAGAGGGAAAGTCAGCTCAGCCCAGGATGGGATTGTGGTCAGTGTTAGGGACAGGTCAGCAGTCAAGGCACTCTCATGGGATGTGGCACATCAAGGTGTAAATCCTAGGTTTGTAAAAGGACTTGAACTTGGGTCTTCAGCATCTCTAGGGATTGCCCTAACCACAGGGCTGTTTGCTGTTTTGGTACCAGCTCTCTTACTCATGCAGTATTTTTTTAGTAAAAGGAGAAAAGAGAAAAACCCTGGGTTAGTAACAGAAAAAAGTTTTCTTCAGAGGGCTGAAAAAATATTTGCTTCCCAATACTAGTTACTTAGCACCTACCTTACATGCCTGAAACCATCCCTGATTTCTAAAGAGCAAGTTGGATGGAAGGGATTTTTGTGAGCTGAGCACTACTGGACTTGATTTGAGAGCCAGGAAAACCTGTATGCACTTATATCTGTCCTTACTGCAGAAATTCTTGAAACCACATTGACATTGCTGGGGAACTTTCCTGTCTGAAAAAGGCATATAAGGATCTGTCCTGCAACATTAAATGTGATTGTTATAAAACTTGTCCAGATAGAGTTGGTGGTTCATTTTNATCCGCGACAGATTTCTCACATAAAATTATATGATGTGGTTTTGACTAATATGAACATTTCTGATGTATGTGTCTATACAGCTCTGCCTGTAAAACATTTTAGGAGCCTTGTGCACAAGATGTGTTCTGATATAGGTGGATTATACACGAACAAGCAGTGCAATGAATGCACTCTCACACACTCTCCAAAACCCCTGTGAGTAGGTAGATATCAAAACCAGAACTTGAAATTCCCTTTTGGAAGCCTTACATATGTGCTTGGAGCTTTCTCCCTGCATTCGATCGACCAATTTACAAAATTAATAGCAGATGAATGGCTGTCATTTCCCTGCTGATTTTGACAGTGGCTGCACCCTTGTGGCAATCCATGTTTTTTAATGGAAAACACCATGTATTTCAACTGGATTGCTTAGCTACATTTTGGCATTCTGTTTATGACGCAGAATTATTTGTTATTGAATCCTTAGTGGTCCATAGCATCAACTTCATTCTAATTACCAAGGCAGCCAAGTAATAGTTTTCTCCATTTACAGATATTTGTAGGACTATAACCAGAAAGCAAGCCATGAGTGACTAGGCCAGTAAACAGTGCAGTTTGCTGACTAGTGTTTGTTTTATAACCTTTGGCACATCTTGATATGTACATAATAATAGTTCTTAACCCATAAATAATATTTTACAGAGGTCACACTATAGTTATTTAAGTTCAGGGGTTTATTTCCCAGAACACTAAGTAGCTGTGAATGAATTATGTTTAGTCTGATCTGCCACAGAAGGGTCATAAACTTATAAGTTGTAGCAAACCATGGAATATTACTCCTGTATGTCAGGCAAACTGTAAATGTAAAAGAATAATGCTTGATAAGGGGAAAGTCTTTTTATTTTGTTAAAGTAATACATGTTCCTAGGGAAAGACTGTAAAAATCCATGTTAACTTAAGTGACAATTTGGGCAATCTCTCCACATACAGCTTATGAATTCTGCTTGCTACAGGGGACTCTCTCTGCGTGTCTGAAAGGCTACAAAATCCATTCTGAGCAGGCAATCTTTTTCTTTCTTGGCTCCCTTTGGCTTACAGTGTCCCAGAATCCACAGGAGGTGATGAGAGAAACTTTTGTGCCTTTGCGCAGGGCTAATAAAAAAAGCAGTCATTAAATGTTGCCGATAGCCAGTTCAACTGCAATAGCTGTGGACAAAGAGAAGGCTACTATCTCATTTATTAAGCCTGATGAACACATAAGGGACAGGGAGGGAAGAGAACCAAGCTGCTGACCATCAGGTAGGGACTTTGATGACTTCAGCGGCTGCACAGGGTCACCTGACAAGGGAGGGTATAGCAGAAAGCAGTGGCAGGGAATTGAAAATGAAGAGACCAAAGGGACTGTATGTTCTGGGAAAGATGCTGTGTGCAGGAAACAGGAGATGGGGGCATGCTTTTATATCAGAAGGATATTTGTTAATTCCAAGACCAGCTGAGATAAAGTAATCCAGCCAAAGAGGAGTGGAAAAGGCTCCCAAGTCCTGAAGCGAAGACATAGGCAGTAAGAGTGAGAAAGAGCCAGACCTGCAAGAACTTTGCCTTGATCCCAAAGCGCACACAAAAATGAGGAAAGCAGGGAAATGCATCTGAGTCCGTATGTTTTTTCATGTTGATTATAGTAATGACTTGAAAGCAATAACTGAATTTAGAACCTGCTGCAAAACCTGAGTTTCTGTGCACTTCCACCAACCCTTGTCCCCAAAGCAGTGAACTGCAAGGTTAGAGCCCTAGGAAAGGGCAGTTTGAGGCAAGGAGGAAGAAAAACACCAGTCCTGAGGCTGTTCAGCTGCTGTACCAGTAACTCCTGTTTCAAGGAAGAGGTAACGGATCCTATGCTGGGGTTACACCCAGGACAGAGCCCCCACTGCCAGCTAATCTGACGAAAGGATGGAGGAGAGCCAGCTCACTGCATACGGGCCCACACTCATGGCGCCAGCAGCAACTGGCACACTCGAGTCCATGCCACACTTCCCTTCCCCGGGGCCTGCCCTGTCTCACCTGTGGCAGGTACAGCACTGTGCTATCCCCAGCTTTTTGTTACCAGATGAACTGGAGAACGCCAAGGGCTGTTGAAAGTCTGAGAAGTTTCATGGGTGACCTTTAAGGGATGCCTTACTGAGGCAGTGACAGCTTCCCAAACCAGAAATGAGGTATGAACCGAGAGGATCAATAATGAAGATGAGATCATTCTGGGTCTCCAGAATTTTCTGACTCCAACCAACTACTTTGCTCCCATTGTCTGCAGGGGACCTTGCTGTGAAATTCCAGCCAGCCTGGAGACTTTTAAGAACAGGAGATAAATAAAAATAAAGCAAAAAGTCACCAGCTGCATTTTTCAAGTTTGCACTCCTAGTGCTGGATGCCTAAATTCAGGATTAGCTGTTGTGAGAGTGCTGTGGCGTGGTGAGACAGGACCTAGTTCACCACCCAGCTGAGCCCTCTGTTATTTGCAAGTTGTGTTAATGTTCTGGCACTTCCTTCTATACAAAATCAGTCCTGCCTAAATGAATACTTGCATACCGGTGGGGGAGACTTTTAAAGTAAAAATATGACAGTGAATTGTTGAGTTCCCACTAAAAGCCAGCAGGAGATGCATGCCTAACTTGTTCATTTGCCTTGAAAAACTCCAATTAATATTACTTTGAAACTCATTAACTATTAAAAAGAAAATAAAATATGGGTGATTTTTCTTGACTTCAAGAAATTTAAGAACAAATTATTTTTTCTGTGTGTAACCTTTGAGGGAACTTTGTGGAACTCATAAAAACAAGTCTTTAAAACAAAATAAAAACACAAGTGTTCTAACCGTAGTGCAAGTACTCCATTTCATAGGCATTTTTTTATGACACTGAATTCAAATTGAATTGTAATTTCTTGGGGGTGAGGGTCTAAAACAAAGGGCTTCTGTGAGCTGTGTAACTTGTGAAACCTGCCTTCCTGTGGCTGTGTCTCATGCTAGGATTGTCCTCTGTCTAATATAGCATGAACTACAGCAGAAGCTTCTCCTCTTCTTGGGGTCTTCAGAATGACTGTTTCTCATGTATTTCCCATTTCTATTAATACAGCAGAGGCTGTGCTGCACCCTTTCTCTCAGGGGGAGCATTAATTTGCATCTTTCCCATTTACACAGACACCTGTTTCCATAAAACCTGTAGGAATCCTCTGTGAATCCTCCCTTTGAATCTTCTTCCTGTTTGTCTGATTTGGTTGAAATTCGCTAAACGTTTCAAAACATTTCTTGGGTAAATAGAAGCCAAAAATACAGGTATGGAAAAAAATGTGATGTATTAGGTCATTTTGTTTGTTTCCTTATCCCTAACCATAAGGATAATTTCAGCTATATTTTATCACTGAGTTTATTTATGGTGAAATTTCAATTCAAAATAATGGGAAAATAAAATAAACTGACTAACCATAACATCTCCTATGCCCAGAGAAGTTTAAGGAACAGACACCTTGGGCTCCCTGGTGAGCTAAACAAGGGACGTGTCACAAAGCTCCTGGCTGTGCTCAATGACCATCCATTTCAGAGATACCAGCATGAGGTCATGTTGTATTTTTTATTATCTGTATTTTAATTCAAGCATTTGAGATTACAGCAAATAACATCACTGTTATATAAAGCATAATAATCGCTCAGTTCTTGATTTGCCACCCTCAGCCTCCAGACAATGGTGGGACATAAAAAGGTTCATAGATATTTCCTAGGTAGTGAAACCTCACGAAACAACATAGTATAAATATTACCAGTTTTCAAGGCCACTTTATACATACGTGCCATTGCCCTTGACTGGACAGAAGATATGTAGTGACGTTCCTATATTGCTAGGACTTATACAGCAAATAGGACTGTGATTTTAATGTGTGAAGGTCTCGCGCTTGATTTGTGAGTGCAATACATTTTGTTTCATTCTGGTACACGGGACATTTACAAAACAAGGCATTTTAAAACCTGACATAATTGTCTGATCAGAAGGAAACATCAGCTTATTACTTACTCAATTGTATTTATTCAATGTTTTGAACAAACAAATGATGCCCTCAAGGATGCAATTGTGCCAAGCAATGTACGAGTAAAGAATGAAAAATGGTCATCTTCTCCCAAGAGGTCCCCCCCCATGCCTAGTTCTGTTAAACATATGGGAAGTGTGGTGTCTGGGCCCATAGGCACATTTGTGACCATCAGTTCCCTGCTGCCTACACCTACCTGTTATAAACACAGCAACTCTGTGTTGTTCACAGGAGACACACTTTAAGCTGCAGTTTTGCACACCTGCACTTTTTGGTGAACCAAAAACCTCCACTGGTGTCACTGGAATTTCTAAGGGAAGCTTAGTCAAGCAAGCAAAGTCAATAGTTGTCAGTTGCCTAAATAAAACTGAAGTGTCCTTTTGAAAATCCTAGCCCTGGAATTTAAAATTCACCAGAAATACAAAATGAGGCTCTTTCTGCTGCTCTTACAAAATACAAGATATGATAATTCATTTAAGACTCTGTATTTATCCTTTCTAGACATGAATCATTTCCTAGCACCATAAAAGCACCACTCAGGCACCATTTTTTGCCCCCTGTAATTTACAGTGTAGTCAACCTTGACTAATCATCCTAATTATGTCCGGCACTTAGGACTGCAGCACCCCTCCTCCCCTCTCCCCCCAAATACATACATGCAAGATCAACAATACTTTGAAAATCTTATGTTTTCTTCCCAGCTTTCAGAAGTGGCATTTCTAAATTACTGAGATCACTATTTATTAATTTCAATAGTGCCTAAAAATTCCAAACACTATTTTTCAAAGGGAACACAGATAGAGATGTAAAAGCCCTGTAGATGAAAGGCCCAGAGACACAATCAAGTTACAGCAGTTTAAATTACCACAGGTCAACAAAACTGTAGTTACTGAGCACATGCATATTCTTAATCTCTTGCAGGTAAAACATAAAATGCATTAACTCAAACCTCTCTTATTGAGGTGTAAGTGAATGTATTTTACCTTGCTTTTGTTGCATGGCCCCAGTGAAGAAGTACTGCTCAGCTGTGGTGCAAAGTCAGGGTAACTCACAAGGGCACCTGAGCCTATGGCGCTCCCTGTATCACCCAGGCAAGGGTGCAGTCATCCCTGTGGACCATAGGTATATGGGGTACCACGAAGCACAAGGCCCAGCACACGTGCTTCCCACTACCCTCTGCAAAAAGGGCAGATTAATAGCAAATTAGCATGCATTGACTTGTCTTGTGGCACTTATAAAATGTGTTTTGCATTATGTTTTTGTAACAGTTGGCTAGCAAACCTTGACCTGCAAGGGTTAGGACGAATACCTGCACAGCTGGAGCCCGTGGTGGCCAATCACAGTCCCGCTCTCATCATTTCCCGGGTTTATAAATGTAAATATTGGAGGTCTTGTTTAAACCTTCAGAACCTAAACATGTCATCACTATTAATAACATATGTTATAAGACACCACATGCTGGCAAAATAATCTGCAGTAAATGACACCGAAAATATTGAAAAGCTTAGCATAAAATTGAAACTCGTTAATGGTACACTGTGCAGTTTGGCATACAACTAGAGGCAAGAATTCCACACAATGGGACTGTGTGAGTGCTAACGGCAGGCTCCCACAAGATAAAATAAACTTGTTTTATGGACATGAGGAATTGATTTTTAATGAGATTCTGCTCGGCCGTAACATCATCCTGGGAGGGTGAGCTGGTTTTCTCCTTGCCTCTGGTGCAAAATTATAGTTTGCAGAATAAAGACACATTTAAATTAGGCCTATGGATTTGCACCTTCATCATATTAAGTGAAAAGTAGGTGTTATCCCAGGTCTGAGTATAAAATGGTTGTTAAAATGCCTACAAAGAAGATCTCCGCTTCCCCCCATTACCTATCTGTACATTCTGGGATCAGGAGGTCAGACTACGACCAGAACACACACTCCTTGAGTTCTTTAGGAAATAAATTATCTTGCAAGCTTATTTCCTGAGGACAGAAGATTAGTAAAAAAAGGGATAAATCTCTCTTTTTAGAGAAGCTGAGTACAGGCATTTGAATTTATCTTTTTATGTACAGGTCTCAACCGCATGTTAAGAAAACGTTAAAATGGAAAGAGGTTATCAAATGTGCAGTTTGATGTCAAAATCGCTGACACATTCAGTCACAGCCAGAAAGGCCTGTCCCTTTGCTGCCTATTCACATTTGATTATCTTTCATTTCATCAATTAAAACCAATACTAAACCTCCTCTTTTAACCCCAGAAAGCACACCACAGTCAAACAGATGGAAAGTGCCTTGTAACCAGGCAGCACCCCGGGAAAAATAGAATACAAAAGCAAGAACAACTATCAAGCCTCTTCAGCTTTAAACTCAAAATATTTTCTTTACAAAGAAATCACAGTTTTGCTTCCCAAATCAATGTCACTTGGCCCTGAACAAGCTGAGCTGCACAGTGTTGTTGCTTTTCTTTCCTCTCTGCTGTTATGGTTTGCACTGTTTGTATGCAATCATTGGCTTTTAATTGCCTTCTATTGCCTATTTCATTTGTCAATAAATAGAAAGTGCAGACCTATCACCAAAGGCTTTACATCTGTTTCTCATACATCTTAGCCACCCATGGTGCCTTAAGCTAAAGCTATCCCCTACTGCTAACCAGGCTACCAGTTTATTAGGGTTTTTTTCCCTGCCCTTTTAAAAAGATGAAAGTTCCTAAAAGCTTTTTTTGTGCAAGTGATGGTTGAAGTTAATGAAGTAAGCATCTGTTAGGTGAGAGAAGGTCACCCTGGGGTTGGGCACCTCCCAGTGGTGGAACTGGCATTAACCCAGCGATTAGTATGTGATGACAACACCTTAAAGATAATTAGTTGACAATGAGTTGAGAGCCTGTTAACCCCTTTAACACCTGATAGTTTATGATTATAATGAAACACTTTGGGACAAAACAAAATAGATCTAGTTTTCCTTGAGTGATTTACCATTTTTTTCAGTGTTTCGCTTACCGTTTTTGTGACCTTCTTCCAAAGAAAGAAACAGCTTCCAGCAGCCCAGAGCATGTTTCTTTATCTTCATCAACCAAGGCTGAAAATGTAGTGCCAGCTTTCTGTCCATTTGGCCTGAGCTAGGAGCTGAGGTAGATGCATGAGAACAGATATATGTAAATTAATGGCATTTCTCATGTGTCTGAAGGCTGAAATGTCAAGTTAATTTTTTTTCAGGTGGTTTTCCACACTGATGTGGACATAACCCTGCAATTTTAATGGAGGCCATTGGATTTGACTCACCCGAGAGTTACAGCTGGGCTCATTCAGGCTTTCCCCAGAAACAGGGGCTACTTGGCAGAACGAGAGAGACGCATTTATAAAGTAAGCAGTAAGAAAGGCAGGATCAGGCCATATCTCTGTTTGAGTGAAGCAAACAGGAAACAGCACTGATCATGGGTGTGGGGGGAGGAGGAGGAGGAGGAGGAAGAAGAAGCAAATGGAGAACAACTGGCAGTCTGCTGTGATTTATATACACTGGCATTTCCCATCTTCATTCATTTACTCAACGTGTTTAATCATGACATGAGAGCTCAAATGAATTATGGCTGGCAGTAACTCAAGAAATTTGGCAATAGCAATGTAAGACAAATCTGTGCACAGCATTCAAGAAAAGCCTGTCTTGAGATTAAAAATAAAATTCCATTTAATCTAAAAAAGAGACATTTTTTGCTTCCCTTTTCCTTTGTACTTTCTAGTTCAATGTGATAAAGGCAGTCCTGGTGAGAAAATTTTATGATCACGTGTCCTTGCACCGCTTTTTGGCACAGACCCAGAACAAGGACTGGTCTTGCTTTCATTAGGTTTAGTATAGGACTTCTATTGATTTCAGCAGGAACAGGATTTATGTTTGTTATGTACCCAAATACATGGCTATTTAAGCTATTCTGTAAACTTTCTGAAATGCGCCCATCACTAACAGTTACCAGGGTACTAGGATGCACAATAGTTCCACACAATTCTCATTTCTCCTGTGCCTCCCATCTCAGGCTTTTAAAGTGCTTTAAAAAACTCAGTAAATTAAGTTCCGTTGTGGCAAACCTTCCCTGGAGAGACTTTTATTCCCAGGTGACAGGCAAGGCAAGACTTGCAAAGGATCCCCACAGCAGTTACAATCCAGACCTCCTGGCTTCCCACCTTGTGCTTTACTGCTAATTAAATACATCTAGGTTAATGCAGAAAATGTAAAGAGTTTTGTTGTGCTTTCTAGAGTTAAAGGCAATATATGGATTCAGCACTGTATCAAATGTCCATAAACTCAAAAATAAAGTATTTCCAGCAATTTCTAAGTCCCCTGTTAACTAGCTTGTACTACTGGGCAGTACCATGCTTAAGGAAAACTTGCTATCATTTATCTTAATAGAATTCTAAGCATAGAAAGACTGTCCTCCAAAAGTCAGGACTGTATTATCCAAAACTAATTCACCTCTCTGATGTTATGACCATCAGTTCTTCTAGCAGTTAAAAGAACTCATAATAACTTCATCTTAGACACAGCGAACATAATCTGTTATTGTAGGTAGTTAGGTCATAAAATCAGAATTCCTGGAACACATCATTGATTGTTTGAGTCTTGATTATTAAATGTTATTCAAGGTTAATTAATCAATCTGCTCGATGATACAGCGGAAAAATATGCTTTAAATGCCTTACAGAATCAGATTCTCTTGCCTAAGGGGTATTGCTCTCATATTGGTCTTTAGTTTTACTGGTCCCTCTTCCTGCAATCATTAAAAGCATGATTAGTCGCAATGTCAAGTACAGAATTATTTGTGAATTGTATGAATTTCAAAAATACAGCTCATAATTAGTGATGGAATTAAAAGGACAACTTTATGGGCTGAAACACCAGCTAGTATAAAAAGGCCTGTCTCCACTCATTTCATCAGAGGTATAGAAGTTTATGCCAGCTGAGGATCTGTCTTCATCTCTACAAAATCCTTTTTAGCCAGTCATTTCCTTTATCCGTTTTTAAACTGTTTTAGAATATTGCTCTGGGGAACCCATCTAAAATATCTGCTTATAATGGGATTCTGTATCAAGCTGCACAATCCTGTCGAATTCAGCTCTTACCTGCCTTTCTTGTTATCTCATCAAAAATGATGAAAATTCATGCTGATTTCAGCAGACATGACTCCAGAAAACACAAAACTTGGACAGGTATGTTGGAAACCTATGCAAAACTCTTAAGAATAGCTGGATGTGGAATATGTGGAATTATCAAGGACATCAAGGAACAGTGCTCTCTTTTGTGCAATTCACAATCTCTTTCAAAGATGCTTACAACAGTGTTGCCGCTACACTTCTCTGTTGTGGACTGCTGCCTCCTCAGGGGGGTCGGTCCAGCTCACTTTCCAGCTGCATTTGCATTATCCCAACAAAATGGGAACAGCTGGTTTCATTCTGTTGACCATAAAGTGTTTCCTTAAGAATTTTCAAGCTATATAGTAAGGTGCCTAGGCATATTCAGCTCCCAATGAGAAAAAATTGTCAATATACAAGGATTTGCATATTCAGTATTTCACCCCACTATCTAATCTCACAAATAGGCCAAACCAAAGCATATAGGCTGTATAGTTTAGGCATTTTGATGGAGCAACAGTATGTTACATGTGTCATAACCAGGAAGGCACAGTATGATCTGGACATTTTGACAGACATTATTATTACCACTTAGTTTCACTATGTTGTTCTACAGAGGTGTGACCACAGCCAAAATGCAAACCCATGCAATGGCTTATCTCATCATTAGCTTCTGTGTCAGCATTCTTACTAACCAGCAAAGCTCTCCCAGACTGGAGAGGAGCAGGAACAGGATGGACATGCACATCCTGTTGTTCAGTAACGAAACCCACTCGACTGGCTGCTCAGCAAAATGGTCACTGCTTAAGCAAATGTCTTCAACTGAAGAGGCTACCAGCATTAAGTCATTTGAAAAAAGAAGATCTCTGATGAGCAGCACTGCAGATGGAGAAACTTTCCATTGGTATAGAACTAAATAAATATTCCTCTCTCAATGTCAGCAAAATGCCTCTGCCAGCACAGCCAAGAAAAAGAAGGAAACCAGCGTGGGAGCCAGCACACAACCTTGTTTGGGGCTGTTTGAGACAGGAATGGAGTCTGATATGTTGCCATTTTCCATACACTGGCCATCACGGAAAAATAAAGTGACAGAAATAAACTTTGTGGGACTTCAAAAAGATGAACAACATTTTCCAGACCCCATCATGATTTTACAGTGTTAAAAGCTATTGCTAGATCAACCAACAAATTTGCTCCCAAGACCTCTCCCTGAAGTTGACAGAGATCCTATCTATAGAGCATGACCAGACCTAAATCCACTAAAACTTAGGGAAATGTTGAGACCATGTGAGGATCTTTTCAGTAGCTGAGACTAGGAAAATGCCAGGAGAATTGTCATAGTTTGCTTTGTCACCTTTATGTTTAGAGAAGTTTATACAAATTGCAAGCCTGTGTCATTGACTTTTGCTTTCAGATAGTGCTAAAGATTTAAGCAAGCTTCCTTCTAGCAGGGTAATCACATGCCTCCAAAGGTCACTTGTCGTTACGTTTATTTAGTAGCAACCAATGTTTGTCATGTCCCATACCACATAGTTATCTGTGGCCTGTTTTTCAGGCCAGCAATGTCACTGCAACTCCGCCATGTCTTACTAGTACTGCTGCCGGTCTGCCCATGAATGCCAGCTTTGAGAGATTTCCCTATTTATACAGCAGCTGGTATCTGTTCTGCAGGCTCTTCCAGTATCCACAGCTCACAGATGCACTGAGTAGCAAGTAAAAGAAATCCTGTCATTTTCTGTGAACCAAGTTGTCTAATTTATTCTAAATTATAAAGGTAAGTAAGTGACTTAAGACCCATCATAAAGAGGCATCAAATCTTAAAAATCCTCTTTTCATATGGAAGTTTCTGTGGATAAAGAGTCTCCTTCTGCCCAGGTCAGACTAACTTTTTATAGTTTGAATTTAAAGGAAGGAAGGAAGGGACTTTTGCAGCGGGTTGCCTCACGGGGGACCTTGGACATTTGACAGGCCTGTCCAAGGCAGGGAGACTGGAAATTATAAAAAGAATCTCTTACCAGCTCTTTTAGGGAGGGACAGATACTGACTTCATTTTCTGGAGGAGAAGACAAGGGGATTTATCATAGCATTAGAAGGCCCTGAGTGAAAAGCATGTGAAAGGGGTCAGGAAACTTAAAAAAGCAAATATGCAAGAAGTGTTTATTTTTTAAAAATTCTGTATGTTTCTCTCAGAAGCTGATGTAGATTAGTACCATTATTAATCATCAAAATTAGAAAAAAATTATTCATCGTCTGTTTCAGCTGTTATGCGCCTCTGAAAATATGACCTCTAAGACTAGAGAACATAAAAGCTTGGAGTTTTGCAGAGCATATTTGTACTAGCTGGAGGGTCTTTGAGGCTTTGTGGAGGTTTCAAGTGGACAATAAGGTCGATTTTTGCAAAAGAGAAGAGAAAAAAGGCACCTTAGGAAGCATGCCAGATAGAGGAGGACTGAGGTCATGTTATGCCCAATCCATAGCAAGGCAAGATTAAGGAAAAGCAGGCCTTGTGTGATGAGACCCACACATAGGAGCCAGTTTTGTGTCCAGCTGGAGAAACTCTACCAGGGCCACGTGATACGCAGTGTTCAGTTTTTGTTAACATCTGTGTGGTCTAATTTTCTATTACTGTCAGCAAGTTATTTCTAGGAGTGCCAGGTTATTTTGTCCATAAACATTGTCCCCATCACACATTTCTAATTTTAACCCTATTTGTCTCCAGTTGATTTACATTTGGCCAGAAGCAAATTACCTATTGGAAGCATTTATTGAAAATTAATTAGGTGGCTAAAATACCTCCAGCAGATTCTGTTAACAGTGTCTGTTCCTTGTGGCTCTCCAGAATTCAGCATTTTCCAGTTAAAACACCTAGCAATTAAAAAAAATCCATAAAGTAAATGATATAATTAGTTCCAGAATGGAACTTAGTCTCTTTGAAATCAGACGCTTTCTTCTAAGGCTACAGTGCCGTACAATAGGAAGGGGTTTATAGTGCCAGGGAACTTTGGATAGAGGAGAGAGTAAGCACTTACAATAGCTAAGCCACTGCATGAAGCAAAATGAAGGTGTCCTTGCTAGCTTAAAATCAGCCAGACATACAGGATAACTGCGCAAATACCACAGTGGGGAACAGGAGAGAAGGGAAGGTGTATGAAGAGAGATTAAAAGGAAGAATATAGGATTAAATCAGAGGCAATCACAGCACCCAAGAACATGGAAAAACACACTGCATCTCTCTAAAGAAAAGCCAGGATGTTAACATGATTTACTGCAAATAGTTCCACAACATTAAAATGAGTTTTTATTTTCTGTGTGTGCTGCTTCAAAGAACAACTCTGTGGGCTCATAAAAATGCAGAGAACAAATAGGGGCCTCTAAGACCAATTTATATGCCATGCCCACTGTGCACTGAGACACATATAATCTGTAAAATGTCAGCTTCAAAGTTCCACAGAGATTGGTGTTAACCCTGACCCCCGACCTTACCGACTCTAGCTGGGCCCTCATGCTCTCTTAACCAGCTGTTTTAGATAAATGTGCTCCATTTTTAAAGAGATTGTCTCAGAGTTTTACGTGAATAGTAGTAATATTATTAACTCTTGCTGAAAAAACCACCTTAACCGAGAGTCTTTACAGATGGGCCAATCAAAGTCTTACCCCATGCAGAGAGTGGTGGGTTAATAAATATGTCATTGGACTGAAAATATTTAAACAACACCAGGAGAAAAGAGCAAGGCATACGACAAAAGGAAAGCATATTAGTACTGTTTCCTGTCAAAATACACAGAGGAAGCACTTTACTTTGACCATTTTCCTCATAAAGAGACACGGTAGGCCAAAACAAACAAAGCTAAGGAATCTGGTTTATCCCACTGTTGGATACCGAGGACTATCAACTTAAATGAAGTAAGGTTGAGTGACCAAAACCAGGTTTTCCTTGACAAGACTGTTAAATGAACATATCAGCAAAGGTAATCGCACAAACTGTGGCCCCATCGATCCATACATTAATTTTATAAGTCCTTGAATATGTTTTTCATATTTTACTTTATGTATCTCTCCAAAGGTAGGTGGGGGATTAGCCACTTATGGTCTGTCGGAAGTCCAAAAGTATGATGTAGCCTGCTGGTTTGGCAAACCATGGACAAAGTCTAAATCATCCTCTTGGAAGGAAGATGTCGAAGTTCAAGGGCAGACAGTATATTTTAGACAACAAAGAAGCAGCTGGTGTCCACTCATAATAAATAAAAATAAGTTAGGGTCAGAAATACAAGTCAACTGGCTCCCCATTCACTGAACTCGAGCCAAAGAAAACTGGAGTCAAAGGGAAAGCTCAGAATGATTTCACAAGGTTTTGACTCAGACCCACTGAATCCAGAGCTACTTTTCATGTAGATGGGGTGAGAATATATCCACAGATTTCCACGGGACTTGGGTCTGGCTTTTCAGCCTTGCATTCAGAAACCACCCATCCTTCTTATTTTGCTACTGATATGTTCAAAAACTTTCTGAATAGATAACAGAATAAAATGTAACTCCTTAGGAGCCACAACAAACACAAAAATATTGCTTGTAGGTTAAAAAAATAGAAGAGTTAGTTAGAAAGATTCCTGTTCTTTAATAAACAAAAAAGTATTTCAATTCAAGCCACTGTTTAAAATATTGCAGCCAAATTGTTTTCACACTATTTATTTTCAGGGACCACAGTACAAACCAATCTTCTCACTGCACTTCTAAACCCTCATTGTAGTCCTTATGGGTTAGCAGATAACCATAGTGTTGAGAAATCAAATACACTCCTGTCAGAACATGGAAAGTTAGAACTGAAAGGTCAACTTTTGCTCTTCCCTTCAGTACCTCATGTCTCAAAAAAAGAAAACCTCCATATCATTAGCAGTTGTTTGGTTGTTATTGTAATACAAACAAGAATCTTATTATCTCACAATCACAGTACCCTGCCTGCAAAATTCTCTCAGTTTTAAGCATCAAAACGAGACTGACAAGAAAGGGGAGTCTGAAGAATAACTCACGATCATCCAAGCTTTAGTATGTTTAAACATTTTACTTTCTTGGCTGTCTTTACCTTCAAGTTTGAAATTTTCCAAATTGTTTGGCAATGCCAATAAATTAGGTTTGAAAGTTATTTTCCACATTATTGGATTCATATTTTCTAAACAGAGCTTAACCTCCCACTAGAAAACGCAAAACACACACGCACTGGTGCAAGAAGTTGACAGAGACACAACAAATGAAAACGGAGAGAAACAAACATGCTTCAATATATGTAATAAATAGAAACAAAAATTACAAATAAATACAAAAAATAAATATAATAAATACCAAGATATAATTAATATTTATTATTGCATTTTTTAATATATTATTTAATATGTAATGTAAAAATCAAAAATACTTTCCAGCAGAGGAAATATTAGGAAATCTGAGGACAGGACATACAGAAATCCTTTACATAGGACTGATCTGTGGCTGCTTTACTTTTGTCAGACCTCTTTAATACATAAATTGGCTCCCTAGAAAATCTGTTTGTTTTTGAAATGTAATCTCCTTAAATGGCATGGGAGAGAAAATGAGTTTAAATTACAGGCAAAACAAGTTCGTGAAGGTAAACATTTTGTTTTCTAAATCCCCAAAATAGGTTAATAGTTTTGAGTTCTGTGAACTTCAGGAGGTTTGCCTTTCCCCACATAAAATATTTACTTCCTGTTCCCACTTGTGTCAACAGAAATTCTGTTGACTAACAGGGAAGCAAAAAAGAACATGAACACATGAAGCAACCTAAATAAGAAACAAGTTTCTCAATGCTTGTTTATGGTAAAAATCCAGTTACGATTCCTCAGGATGTCTGAACAGTATGACGAAGCCCTTGGGAAGTAGTAGATTGTCTTGATTTCAAATAAAGCTCTTTTGAGGAATAAGAAGCTGTTCATCATTGAAGCTGATGTATTTTTTTAAACCAAATATTGTTCCTACTAGAACCACAAACCCATCTTTGCCTCTCATTAGGATGCTATAAATTCTATGTGGAAATCCAACAGGAAGCACATCATGGGACAGTAGTAACCCTCTTTGTTTGGAAACACCCCATGTATTTGCAAATCTAACCTTACATTTCTTTCTGTACCACCTCTGTACTTTGCACATCCAGTGCAGGGCTTTGTCCTTTACCCCTTGGCATGACTTGCGTGTTGGTAGCGTTCCCATGTTACTCGTTCCCTTTTAAAACTCACTGTGGGGTCAAAAGCTTCTCTTGCTCACCCTTAATCTGGTCACTGCCTCTCTTGTGTTCATAGAGACATCACAGCCCTGTGGTTAAGGTGCTGGCCTCATATTTGGCAAATTCAGCCTTACATGCTTGCTCTACTGAAGACCTCCTGCATGGCCTTGGGTGAATCACTAAAGCCTTAATCATAAAGTATCTTTTGGTGCCCAACTCATGAGCATAGATCTTCAGCACCCTAGATGCAGTGCTGCTTGAGCCTACACATCCAGATTACCATCCTCACAGTCTCTTGTTACTGAGCATGTACACAACCACTCTAATGCTGAGCCCGTGTACAACAACTCCAACTGTTCAGCCACAGGGAAACATTTACCAGATCCCACACACCACAAAGTATCAAGAAGAGAGATGTGTAGAAAGGTGTTGCTTTTATATACCCAGTATAGAGAAGGTGGGAGCTTTCCCTATAGATGTGCTATGCTTCACATTTTTTCCTGCCCAGTTCAACCCCTCACCTTCCTAGAGATTTTCTTAATTACTACATTATAGGATATTCGGAGGTAGGACTTTTTCAGTCTCTCCTGTTTGTACAAAATAATTAAATGCTTATTGGAGCAACTGCTGTTGCCTGAGTGATTGTGCTAACCACCAAGCTAGAATAATTCACCCTCTGGCCCTTCACGCATCTGAGCATTTAGAAAAATTACTCCTTGTAACATTACAGAGCTGCAATTTTCAACAGTTTTCAATTTACAAGCCCTCTTTTTTTTTTTTTTTTTCCAAAAGAGGTATGTATCCTTGTATAAAGAATTTAAACCAACGGACAACAGGCTTGCTTCTGTTAGTTGTTTTTCATGGACCTCTTGGAGTATTCTACAGACTCACAGAGGTACACAGACCACAGGCTGAAAAGCACTGTTGCAAAGGAAGAAAAGCACATAAAGGTAATAACATTGGCTCATTCTCCTGAGGCCTTAAGGCTGCTGCCTTCATAATGCACATTCTGCGGACCTTGGCTCTGAGAAGATGGAATATGAGACACAATCTAGATGTTCAGCTGCCAAGTGAGGAAAATCCTTTCTCTTCCCAATGAGACACAAGTATTGGCACAGGAGGTCACTAAAACCAAGTGTTTGCTGTTGTGGTGATGTGGGTTCGAAAAAGACAGATGTGTGTGAAACAAGATCCTCTGTTCCATAAGATCCCAGCGTACTATAAGAAAGTCATACGGGAACTCCAACGCAAGTGGATACTGTTAGGTTTTGAATTGCAAAAGACATGGTTTGCTCCCCTTTCCTCTCCCTGCAAACAAAAAGGAAGGGAAAGAGATGTGTACCTACCTGATGTTGATAGAAAGCACATTTCAGCTAATCTGGAAGCACTTCTGAGCTACGGCTTGTGGTAATAATGTCACAGCTGCAATACCTGATTGTTAGAATCACCCTACGATATTCATGACCAGTAGGTGCTCAGCCTAAACAGAGTGAAAAAAAGGCAATAACCAACAAAGTTGCAGATGTTCTGACATCTTATTTCTCTAAGGAGTTAGAGTGGATTTTGCACTTGAAAGTCTGTTTTGTAATCGCTTTATGCTCCCTTTAATCACTGGAGAGAATGAAGATGAACTCGACCACTTCCACATCTAGTTCATCTGAATTGTTTCAGACATCTTCAATAAGATAAATCACACACGCCATGTGCCTCTTGCTCCATGGACTATAAAGAAATGCAGAATATTAGCACAGTACAGAGGACTACCCTGTAGGCACTTCCATTTGGACAAATGAAACCCACCTCTCATGTTTAACTAGTGTTGGTTCAAACTTTCTGGTGGAATAGCAAAAATGCAAAGTCTTCAGCAAAGAAAACATCCATTTCTGTAATCAACTTTGCAGTCACATTTTTATTTTCCTGTTGGGAGCCTGGGATATTTACCTTTGGTCAATATGCATTTCTGCACACATGACTCACCAAAATAGGGGCTGCAGGCCAAGTACCTCAAGGCCCTGTACGTTGCCATGCATAGCTGGACTATGTTTCCTGTGATGGACTGTGGCAGTTTTGGCAACCGGGAGAGAAAAATCCAGCTACTACTTATCTAGAGCTGGAACAAACTCCTGTAATCTGGGCTTGCATATTGAAGGGGATTGGGATGAAAATGCGGAAGAGCTGGAAGCCAGATGGCTGAGGAGCAGAGACTGAGCTTACTCAAAAAGAAAGCCTCCTGGAAGCAAGCAGGGAACTGAAGCAGTTCAAGAGTCCAGTGACTGCGGCATAATCAAAACAAAATCCTGCTTCAAATCAATTACTTAAGTACTTTGCCTTGGGCAAAAAATATAGGCATTTTAATCAATTCCAGTGTATTTCTGCAGCACATAAACTACAGAAGAGTAATTAAGACCATAATTAAATTTTCAGTAAAAGGCTAATGGAGGAATACGAGGAATAATGTAGGTATTGCTGGACATTGCATTGCTGTGTTTTTCCATTGCATTGATTATGGTAGATGTTTGCCAGTTGGCACTAAGCAGAACAGTGGTCAGTTGTCAGATAATTACCAGCCATGACACTGTCAGGTTTTCTGATTTCTAACTCCATAACAGTTTGCTCAACAGTAACCACAGTTACACTGCCTATGGAAAGGGAAATCCATGTGCTCATAGTTTGTAATTTTTTTCTACCTGAAGTAACACTTCTTCCCAAAATAGTATTTTGAGCATAAGTTCTTCCTTAGCTACATCCCATAGCATAGTGCAGAGTTAGAACAATGAAAGCAGTATGCTGATGGCCATAACATGAATAAAACATAAAGTGGGAATGACCAGTTCTTTGGGGGAGAGAGCTTGTCTTCCTCCTTTGGGTTTGTGCAGCTTCAACAACGGTAGAAATAAGGAGAATAACAGACAGTAACAGGGATAGTGAACAAGAAATAATAGCAGGGACTTAAGATCTTCCTGGGCATTCAAGATGCAAGTCCTGAAACTCCACAGAGGTCCAGAAACATGACATCCAAACCAGAATCAGAGTATCTTTGTTGCCAGCTATGGCTCTGAAAAACAACCAGTTGGAGCAGAATTGAAGATTACCAGTCCATTGCAACAGAAGCAGGAACCAAGGCTATGTTTCTCAATGCCAAAGAGAAAGAACCACATACAAAATACTTCTGAAAACCAAGAACTTTCTGGCACTTAGAAACCAAGTCTCAAAAGCTCAATTTTAACAATAACCTGTTTTTTCAGTAGCCAAAGCCCAGGCAGTGATACATTAACAGATTTTTAGGCCATAAGGAATCAGTGTGATAACCAAATTATATTTCCTGCATAACGTAAGCACAGAACTTTTCTCTGACACTCCCATATCCAGAACAATGACATGCAGTTCACATGTATCTCAGATGTCATTTCAGTGATGCTATTTTGCCATTTTAAAAAGTGAAAAGGGTGCACAAATCTAATGAAAAGCAAGATGGACATATAGTAAAGCTGTTCAGTGTTCATAGAAACGCTACCTCTTCCATGGAACAATATCCAGTACCGAATTTAAGAGTCCAAGTGATGGAGGTTTAAGCATCCTTAGGCAATGCTTTTGGTGTGATTATCTCCTCAGGACTATTATATTCTTTGCCATGACTTCCCCACCGATATTTTTTTACATGGTAATTTGATTTTTTTTGTTAAAATTCTCATGTCTGGCTCTACGTTTGAGAGCTTGATGTAGCTGCAAAACCTTTTTGCTCTGTCTGCCCCCTTTGTTATTCTTGCAAAAAGAAATATCTTTTTGTGTAAATGAGGGTTGCTGGAAAAACAAACCTTCATGTTTTGACCATTGGTTTTATATTTATTCTTCCTTTGCTAGGTATCAGACCACCACTTTTTTATAGATAATTTTAGCTTTATTTGCTTAAGAAAGAAGGGTTGTACTCTCATGGTGTCTGTGGCTACAGTTCAGTGTGCATTTAAAGCAGGCGCTGCCAGTGTAAAGAGAAAATACTTGCACCCCTTCACCCCACTCCTCCTGGCTACCCATTTCTGCCTCTGCAAGAAGTGTTTGTGCAGCCTTGCAGCAAATCAGATGAGGGAATGGTGCTGGCTGAAAAAAGATAAGCCATGCAGTCTTATTAACCCAAACCTGATATCCAAACCCTATCATTCACACATTTTTAAGTGTGACCAGTTCACCACCCAGCTGTGTAAATGCCCGTGCCAAGAATACTCAGAGAGGAGCAAAGGGCAGCCTGCAGTGAGCACAAAGGGAGAGGGGCGCTGCATTTTTCAGTGGCCAGCTTAAAGTTTTGCCAAACTACTCCATGTGTGCGTGTGTGTGTGCACATGTGTTCATTAGTCTTTGCTATTCCCTCCCTCTCCCTGTATAGCTCTTAAATTTGTCTTGCGGGCTCAACCAACCCTTACAGTAGGACTGAGGACTCAAATACATCAAATTCCTACTTCTTACCCAGACATCGGAAAAGGGGAGTGACTGAAGTCAGAAACCCCTCAGAGGAGAAAAAACAGTGTGAGCTCACCTCTTATCAGCCATCAGAGAATCCACATGTGCAACCACTTCATAGACACTGATGTTACTAGACACCAAAGCATCCACACTGGAGAGGCACAGGAAGCCTGGCTTCACAAGTTCCATTGCTCACTGAGCAACTTGTTAGATTTACTAGCTTTTATTCAACTGTTTTGGGGTCTCCAAAGAATCTGCAGTGCTGACTGTACAAGAACAACTCACTCTGGCACTGGCAAGTAATTAGAAGGAAAAGAACCAGAACAGCCATTAAAACAGTCAAGGCAACTTTTTGATCCAGGACCCTTAAAAAAAAGGAAGAAAAAAGACTTAAACAAAGTTTCAGCATGTAGGAGGAAAAACACTTCCCAATCTGCCACACACATACCCCCTGGCCCCCATCTCAGGTTTGGTCCTAGGGGGCTAGGAAAAATGTTAATACCCGTTCCAGTGTTAGGCTGAGTTTCACCATTGTGTAACCTTTCAAATTCATAGCAAAGCATGGCCTGTCCTGGGGCCCGATAACCACTTTGCAAGGAGCTTTTCCCCCTAAATAAAACTAGTGGCAAGAGTTTATTACCCTTCACAACCATTCTGTGCATCAGCACAAATGCATTCTGTGCATCAGAGCAAACTAAACCCGCTTTGAGGAGGGCTGGAGCTCACACAAAAATTTCACCTGCCCCTTTCTGTAAACATACAATATAAGTTTGACTCAAGAAAACAGGGAAAGAGGAAAGTCTCAAAAAAACCCCAGGAGAACACTTTTTATTGCTATTACTACAGGCCGCAGTTTCATTGAGTCTAGTTTTCCTTAGACTTGTTTCACTTTGTCCTGCAGAGGTCGGTCTTGCCTGCAACACTCTGTAAAGCAGCAAGCCCTCTTGCTCTGCAAATAGCAGTTCTATTCCACTCACCTAAAACACTTCAGGGATTAGGAGAAGTAGAATTAGGGAAGGTTTCATCCCCCTCCAGAAAAAAGCTTCCTTGGAGTTTCTCTGTACAACAGAGATGCATTGTTTTTACCAGAAATTATATTCCCCCCCCCAAAAAAAAAAGCGATGATGATCCTCCTAAATTTTATCATCTATCCCAAGAAAAGCAAAGAGCAGAGGATAAATCTTATTTCCCCCAAAACTCTGGTAACTGGAGAATAAAGTAGTCACAGTTGATGACTTTTGATATAAATATGCTGAACAAAGGCTTTTGATTGCTTTTTTCAGCCCAACATTTGCATTTGCACTAACCATGGCCTCTGGACATAAGATAGGAAGTAGAGCAAACCCCTAATGCAATCAGCTTTTCTCCTCTTGTAACGAACACACACGTTCTCCATGGTGGGATGCAGCCTTGCTCCTGAAGCAGTACCAAAACAGAATCTCAGAGACTACAGCATGCTTTAAATCCTACTCTAACTCCACAATTCTCAAACATATGGCTGTAGACATCTTTTCCTGACATTGCAGCCCCTGGATATACTGCACCAATTGGACTGTCTTCCTTCAGGAGGAGAAAAAAAAATCCCAGTTCCAAAGCAATCAAGCACTGCAATTTTGCTTATTTACCCTAAACAAGATTTGACGTATCAAGTGCTAAAGCTCCTTGCCTCTGCACTGTGAGGGGGGGTTCTTATCTCCTCTGTGGCACTGAAACATGAGCTGAGTGGCAGCTCTCTGCTAAGCTGGTTTTGAAGGCGATTTCACTAACATTTTCCAAACCAGTTCAACTTTCCCACCATCTCAGGACCAATCCCCAGCTAGAAGTATTTAATGTGGCAGCTGCTTCCTGAGACATTTGGCCTCCTGAATGCATTCCTTTGGGACTAGGAAAAGGTTCTGAAGGAAGTCAGAGGTAGTTCACTTCTCAGCATTTTGTGGTGAGCCTCCTTTCCTCATCTGCAGCCCTGTCAGTAGGGATCCTCAGATTAGAAGAGAAATCCCTGTCAGTTTAAGTAACCTGGAAAGAAGCAGGGGCTCAGAACAGAGTCAGATCTTCAGTTTGCGGGGGGGGGGAGACCCAATTGCTATCAGAGAGAGGACAATGTCTTTGCTTTTTAGTAGGAAGATTATTAATTCATGAGTAGGAATGAGGCAAAAGTTCACCTGAGGAAACAAGGGGTTTGCCTGGAAGGCAACAGGATCCTTTATTTAGACTTTATCCTGCCTTCTACATTCCTATCTATTGCTTCATATTGTCATGTGCCGGTTTGGATGAGCAGCTAATAGCAGCTGGCCTGATTTAAGCGACAGCTTGAGTTTACCTTCAAACCAAACAGTAAAAATTTGTGCTACTGTAGATGTGGATGTAGACGACCTGACTCCTACCTATGCCTTCTATTAACAAGCAGGATTTCCTTGTCACCTCTCAATACTTTCTAGGTGAAATCACTGAATCCCTGCTGGGGATTACGTACAGGATGGATCACAAAGAAGTAGATTTTTGTCCATAGTTATTGCATCTCATTATTCTTGTCTGGCAAATGTATACTCTCACCTTTTTTTGTCACCTTTCTGGCTCTTACACTTGTAAATGCTCCCCACAAGTTAAAAATATTTCTGAAGTGACTAGTCAAATATATAAAACAGATGCACAATTGCATCTTGGGATGAATTAATTCTGTCTGTGTGTGAGCAAGAAAATAAATGTGTGGGTAGATCAGGGAATACATTGGACTAAGCACAGCAGCTGATTTTTAAATCTCTAGATGTTGATCACTGTTTCTCCATGCCTGTTTTTCTCCCCTCTTATTTAGAGGGGGATCAAACAAGGACATTTTAAGAGGTAATTGCATGTTGAGTATCACATTTTAATTTAAATCAAACTACCTTAAGATAAGGCCAAAATGTATCCAACGCATTTAATTCCTGGTTTTCTGTCATTTGAAGTGTAACTTAAACCCAGCCAATTTGGCTGGGGTTTTACTCCAAACTAGTAAGGCAAGGAGCCAGCTCTGTAGGCCTTCTTTCAGATCAGTTCCTGCAACCTTCCCTATCAGCAGGCGGTACTGGGATTTGTAGGTGTAAATTAGGCTACCGCATACACTGTGGCAGACATTCACATGCAGAGATGCAGGTTCCCTCAGTGTATTTTGAACAACTGTTCTTTGTCTGGGAGTTTGACAACCCGGCCCTATGTCTCAAGTGTCAGGGCTACAGCAAGTTTTATGGCTGGGCTCAGATCTTCTCAATTACATATATCCTCCTATATTGCGAGAAACAGTTGGACATTGCTCTTTTGTGAAGGCAAGCAACACTTGTGTAGTTAAATCCTCACCTCTGAAAATCTGCATTACATATTCACATCCTCCATAGACAGTACTTCATGACAGAAATATTAACATAGTAGCCCACAAAGCTATAATTAATGGCAAAAGGTACAGCTAGTGAAGGAGGTGCTGCATAACCATATGACCATCTGGGAATCTAGATGAGGCATTTGGATCGGTGAATCTAATTTGGGCTACCAGAAGCAAACTTGTCATCAATGTTTCCAAAAATTAAAAGCCATGTGTCAAGGACAACAGCCACTAGCCACTTTCATTAACTGTGTAGGATGGCTCGCTTTCACATCATCTGCTTTATTACCTTCAGCAGGACAAGGGTTAAAATAAATTATGTGCACGGCATTAGTTTGGCTCTCAAGAGAACTCGACTGATTACCTGATACCTTCTTATACAGCCTTGGACACGGGAAGCCCAGATCCATCAGATACAGTTAGTTAGTCCATTTATGTCAATGGAAATTGTGCAGTGAACCATTTTGAGGTGAATCAGGTTTTCAGTTTTTGGTGATTCAGTTTTCAACCTATAAAATTACCTGTTTCTTTATTAACTATGATCTGTTTCATGGGAAGATTGTAAGGGTGTGTGTACATTTTGATGTATTTTATGTATGTATGTTTTGCTTACATGTTACACTGACCAGGCCGGGACAGACATACATCCAGAAAAGTAAAAATTGCCATACTGAGCAGGCAAGATTTGGTTCTCTTTGTTTATACTTGTTTCTTCTGTGTTCTGTGTTAGAAAAGAGATGTGATGGGGCCAAATCCAGTTTATTTTCTCACATGCTTACTGTATAGTTGTGTGTAACTATCCAGACTCATGCAATCTAAAACAACGCATTAATGCCCCTGTAAAAATTCAGCCCTTCTACTTTTCTAAGGAGCTTGCTAAAAGAAACAGCTACAGGGTCAATCTCAGGTATAATAGATTTTTCTTCTAGGCTTCAACAATAAAATAGTTGGTGGTCTCTAATGCTACTGCCTTTAAAACATTCCTGGGTTTTATTAGGATAACCCATAAGTCTGGAAAGTCCCACCCTAAGAGCAGCAGCAGCTTTTGTTCAGAGAACACAAGTTTCTTCTTGTACAATGTTGGACTCAAGGGTGTCTGAACTATGAATGGGTGGCTAACGGCATAATAGGCAACAGGTTTCAGACTTTTACGAGGGGGGGAGACAGGCAGCCCTGCATTATGGTGCTAATGTATAACACTACCTGAAACATGAAAGGACTTCATCCAGCTCCTGTTATACATGGTCAGATCCTCAATGGGTGTAACATAATGAAGCTCCATTGATCTCCAGGGAGCTGTGCTGATTTACATTCCCAGATCTGGCCAAATATCTACACACCATATGTTGTCCTTAAGCAGTCAGAGAATGCACACATTTCTTCAGCAAAGTTTTCTATGAAACCACGTGTAAATGAATGTGGTTTCTGAACCACATGAAACATACCTGTGCAGAGCTAAAAGGCAATTTCTGAGATACACGTAGTCATTTGTTCCACTGCAAATGACCAAGCTGTACCTTTTCTTTGTAAAATGCCTGGAAAATAATGCCATGGCTCACTGTTTTTATGAAACTGCTTTTCTTCTTGGTTTATTATTGCTCACTGACCTCATGAGCTAACTTTTCAGAGGCGCACATGTGAATTTATTTACATACGTGCCAATTATATTAATAGAAGTTGCAATGACTCATCACTGCACATTGCTAAAAATCCTCCCTCATCTCATCTTCACAGCGAGATTTCTGTTCCATGTGAATTTCCTCATCTTACCTTGCTAGAAGTTCAGACATTCTTACTCTCTTGGGAAGGAAAGTTCACTTTTCTTTCTGAGATGGCAGGCATTCAGCCTGCTATCCCAGTGAACAGTCCTGCAGCACCTTGACTTTGTTGGAAGAGACACTGTAAACTATAATCCTATTTGGGATTCAGATCCCAGATATCTTCCCAGCAGAGAACAGCTGCTCACTCTGCTATCTCTCGGTCCTTTTTCAGTGATGGTTTAAGACCACACACGCATACAAGCAATAAGAATGTATAATTCAAATTTGAAACTCTTTTGCAGTATCATAACATTTGTATAAGATCAGGTATATCTCATAAAGCTGGAGCTGGCTGGACTGTTATATACTTCATATAGATAATATTTATTAATTAATAGTTTTTCTCTATCCTCATTTTGCTCTTTCACATAGCTCCCACATCTTTGTTTTTTCCCATCTTCCTGCCTTCCTCTTTCTTAATCCCATTTGATTTTTCTCCCTGTTCTTTCTCCCCGTGGCCGCACCTTTACAAAATACAAATCCGGTCACAATCAAACTGAATCTGAAAACCATACAGTGTTTGCATACAATATGAGATTAAGCAAAATGCTCAGTATATGTTAACACCTGCAGGTATGACTCAAAGTACTGATGGCGCACTTTACAGAACTGCTCTGTGTTGGCCCAACACAGCTTCCAAAGAGGGCTATAGAAAATCCCACTGCAATATTTTAAACTCCTGATCTAAAGTTCAGAAATGATTCCTAAAGAATACTGTGTTCCTTGAAAAAATTAACTGATGGTGGTAGTTTATAGGCCAGAGTACCAGACCAGGGGTTCTTCTTCATGAGGACTATGAATGTGTTCACAATTTAGATGGTCAGTCTGTCTGAGTGAAAGACAGAACTGGAATAGCTGAGGTGTTTTGCATAAAACTTTCTTGACAGTCATATTTTGGATATGCAGCAATGTGGGCAGCTATTTCAGTGCCCTCTTTTTAGTTAAGTATCTGCAGGTAACCTTAGAGGATAAGAGCAGTATTTCTCAAGCGAGTTTTGGCAAGAATTCCTTGATTAGAGCTAATTGATGTTAACTGTGTGGTACATCAATAATCAGATTTGTTGATGGCACTGTTGTTGACAGAACATTTCAGACAACTGTAGAAAGGAATCAAACAAAAAAGTGGTCCCTGCCCCAAAGAACTGGCATTCATGTCAGACCAAAATAATTACCGTTTCCATTTCTGTAGTGATGCACAGGGGCAGATAAGCGTGTGACTTTTTAGCACAAAACTTAAGGAAAGAAAGAGTGTAAGTGTTGCAATCCAGGACCATCCTGGAGCACAGCTATGGAGCCTGAGAGAGTGGAAGCAGCTTCCCCCAAGAGCTCACAGGTCATATCACAGAGCTGAGCTGAACTGAACTGAACCCAAGTCTGTCAAGTCCCAAGCCAGTGCTCTAACCATCCTTCCACTTAGGCGGCTTTACCCAGGTAGCCTCAGAGGTCCAAATTCTGCCCTGGGGTACGTGTTGTCCTCATTAACTTACTCTAAATGAGAGCTGTGAGCAGAACTTAGCCCACAGCAAGCAAGATTTATGGACTGAAAATGCCACATACTTTGCTTTTTATTCAGTGAGGAAAAAAAAGCTTGAAACAAGCCGAGCAAAGTAAATGAATCAAGACTGCATATTTTTCCTTCTGCAAACAAGAAAATATATACATGTGAACATAAAAAACACAGGTGCTCAAATACTGCAGTTGCCTCCTAAATCTGCTATAAAGCACCAATGGCTATGTTATACCTGTATCCAGACAGATACGTAAATTACTTTTTCTTTTTGGAGGGGGAAAACATCATCTTAAATAAGCTTTTTTTTTGCATCTTTTTCCCTGAGGCCCTGTGGCCCTTTTACTTGAATTAAGCATGTATAGGTGCCATGCTCTTTGAACATATACTGCACAAGTTTATTCTCAACAGGAAAAGGCAAAGCTTTGGTTATGCTGCATTCCTAATATTTTCTGCAGTTTATGGAAAACTCCCATAAACAGAGTAAAACACAGTAAGCTTTCTCTGCTAATATGCTGTCTAGACTGCTTAAAATATGAGTTCTCCTTGCCTACCATGTATCGTGGCTTAAACTTTTGACCTTGTTTCTTTTCTCTTTGACCACTTCATAGGCTTTGACTCTTTTCAAGTATTTAATACCCAAATGGCACGTCACCCAAGCTGCTGGCAATATAAGAACAAGAACCCTTAAAACCTCTCCTTTATTGTGAAGTTGAGAAAAACAATTGCAATCTAACATAAAAACTTAGAAAATGTCTTCCACCTTCACATACAGCCTCCAACACACGGCACCTTCCCAGGCTGGGTGGCATTGATACATTACAGAATTGACAGCAGACTATTCTGCAACACCATCACATACGTGCTAGAAGGGGCAGAGGGTTTGTCGTGGAACCACACAAACACTGGGGCATTGCTAATGCATGCCTTTGATTTCTGTTTATGGCCCCCAAGTTGAGTGATCTGTCTTGTTGGCACCAACCTGACTATTTTTAAATGATGTAGCAGCTGGCTCAACACATACTTCAAAGATTTATGTTCATGTCGCAAAGCCCTTTTACTGAAAGGGAAACTCTGGAGTAGCTTCTACTAGCTTACCGCATATGCAGATATGGTCTACATACTTTATCCCAGGCCATCATAGCATATATTTTAACTAAAAGAAAGCAGTGAGATCTATAAGGGAAAGCAAATATGGAACAACAAAGGCAACAATGAAACATTTGAGGGTTTACAAACCTTGAAGTTCCTGAATTACAGGCATTATGCTGCAGAGTCAGACAAACCCTTGATGGGCATTAAGTGCAAGAAATTGGCCCTTCCTGTGAAATGAAATACAGAAATTGAGTTAATTCTCACACTTGCAGAAGTACATGGATAGACATACACCCACGTGAACTTAGATGTGCTCATATTTCAGTAACAGCAAAACAGCCACACTGGCAATCAGTGTGCTGATTATTATAATCAGGTATCGGTTTATGGAGGATATCTAGCAACACCCATGTCTGATGCAGAGCCACAAAATATTTCATCTAAGCTTTTCACATGCTAGCACTTGCAATTACTAAAGACACTCTTTTGCACTGAAACACTTAATATGATTTTTGGCCTACAATGCCTCTCCATTACAAATAGTCTGAGCAAAATCCTGTGGTAAATGGTCATTCCAGAAGTGGCTGATCAGCCTTGCCTTCACAGAGGTCTACAAATCCAAGGGTCCATAAGGGAATATCTTTCACTACTGAATAGAAAACTATATGTAATTCCTGACACAATTTTCCAAGCTAACTCAAGGTGAATACTTATATGAACTGGAGATCTGCAAAACCATTAACAGTGTCCCTACTCAAACGCAGGAAGCCACACCAGTACAATCTGCATGTTTAGGCCTGTTGTGATGGGGCAGACACTTAGCAAACAAGCTTGAGATATGAATCCCATCGTAAGAGACCATGTTGATGGGGAGGGTGTCTACTGCTGTAAACTGTCAAATCCAGTTAGTGGCCAATCACAAGTGGTGTTCCCCAGGACTCAGTATTGGGTCCAGTTCTGCTTAACATCTTTATCAGTGATCTGAATGAGGGGGTCAAGAGTACCCTCAGTAAGTTTGCAGATGACAGCAAGTTGGGCAGGAGCATTGATTTGCTTGAGGGTAGAAAGGCTCTACAGAGGCATCCGGACAGACTGGATCTATGGGCCAAGGCCAACTTTATAAGATTCAACAAGACCAAGTGCCGGGCCCTGCACTTGGGTCACAACAACCCCATGCAGTGCTACAGGCTTGGGGAAGAGTGGCTGGAAAGCTGCCCAGCAGAAAAGGACCTGGGGGTGTTGGTGGACAGCTGGATGAATATAAGCTAGCAGTGTGCCCAGGTGGACAAAGAAGGCCAGCGGCATCCTGGCTTGTATCAGGAATAGTGTGGCCAGCAGGACTAGGGAAGTGATTGTCCCCCTGTACTCAGCACTGCTGAAGCCCCACCCCAAATACTGTTTCACTTTTGGGCCCTTTTGTCTTTTGTCAGAAAGACATTGAGGTGCTGGAGTGTGTCCAGAGAAGGGCAACAAAGCTGGGGATGGGTCTAGAGCACAAGTCTTATAAGGAGCGGTTGAGGGAACTGGGGTTGTTTAGCCTGGAGAAAAGGAGGCTGAGGGGAGACCTTAGCACTCTCTACAACTACCTGAAAGGAGGCTGTAGAGAGGTGGGGGTTGGTCTCTTCTCCCAGGTAACAAGTGATAGGACAAGAGGAAATAGCCTCAAGTTGTGCCAGGGTAGGTTTAGATTGGATATTAGGAAAAATTTCTTCACTGAAAGGGTTATCAAGCATTGGAACAGGCTGCCCAGGGAAGTGGTTGAGTCACCATCCCTGGAAGTATTTAAAAGATGTGTAGATGTGCCACTTAGGAACATGGTTTAGTGGTGGAGTTAGCAGTGTTAGGTTAATGGTTGGACTCTATGATCTTAAAGGTCTTTTCCAACCTAAATGAGTCTATAATTCTATGAAACTGCTCCAAGTTCATTGCAGCTTTGATGCTACAAGGGAGGACCTCCCTGCCCCCAAAACCTGAAGGAAGAGAAACAACGATCCCATCTGACTTGTGTATGGGCTAGCTTCAATTCAGCTGTGTCTGTTAAAAGCTAGTTTTAACATAAACTAACAAAATGTGGCTGCCTTTATTTGCAGAGCAAAAACTGACGGGCTGGAATCATGACAACCCAACCCCTTCCCCCACATTACCACACAGATGAACTCGTAACGCTGACTTCAAGAAAGCTGCACAGACCATGATGCCAATTTCTAAGCCCAAGAAAGTTTAAGTGAGACTAAAGTGTGGCGTGCACTCTCTCATCTCACTTCTGGACCCTCCCAGCAGGTGTACACAAGGCAGCAAGCTCTCCATCCAGTTCACTGTGAGATTTCACCCCTTTGGAGCCCGCCATTGCCCTGCCTCCTGCCTCACCCTCCTAATCCACCTTTCGCACCCACGTGCCCCAGTGCACCCCACACACGCCAGTCCCTCTGAGTTTTGCTCATCCCCAGAGCAGCCCCAGCTCACACCTCTGAGCTTTGCCCCTGAGCCTCCCTGGGCAGCGCAGAGGGCAGCGCTGTGGTAGATGCAGCTGGGAACACTGCTCTCCCTCTCAACAACTTGGATTGGCTGCTCTGACCCCCTGGAGGTGGGCCTGTGCGTTGGGCAGCCAATCAGAGGCGCTCTTCTTTGCTTTTCCTTGCCCCCCCTCTGCAGAGGTGGGCTCCCCTCATGGCGGGCATCGCTGGGTGGGCGGTCTTAGCCTGCTGCAAGGCATTAAGCTCCCTCAGCACTGGGGGCGGACAAGAGGTCCAGGGTGTTGGGAGGCTGTGACTTTGCCCATCCCGTTAAATCCATGCCATGGCTGAAAAGCTGCCATTAGAAGAACTGGCAAGAGCCACACACACAGAGGAGCATATTGTACAGACCTTGTTCACTCTCAGAGTGATAAGACCTGTGTTTATAGTTGATGCCAAGGCATGGTATGCAGAGAGGCTCTTGCTTATGCTTACTGCTATAACACCCAAGGTCAGCCAACTTTGTTAATTGCCCCGTTGGAGGGTTGGAAGCAGAAGAACGTAGAGGAGGTCCTCCTGCGGGAAGGAGCAAACAGGACAGGTGACCCAGAACTGACCAAGAGGGTATTCCATCCCATGCTCAGTATAAAAGCTGAGGGATCAAAGGATCAGCCCTCTTTCTTCAATGTCCAGCGTCCGAGGAGGACTCTGTTCGTCTGCCTTTGATCCCAGTCCTGAATCCTGATGCAGAATCCAGTTCCCGTCTGTCACTGAGTCTGGTCTGGGACTGCCCCAGTGCCAGCCAGTGACATGATTGTCGTCCTGGGAGCTTGATACAGTTTTTTATATATTTCATTATTTTCTTTTTATTTTATTATTAATATTTCATTAAAGTAGTTTAGTTTCTTCTAAACTCATAAGTCTCTCTCTCTCTCTCCTGCCTCTCTCTGAAGAGTAGGGGGGAGCATCTGTCATTCTGCCTGAGTGGCCAATCTGGCCCAAACCGCTTCAGGGAAGAGTCTCCTCTTTGCCCCTGAAGCCCGTCCTCTCCAAAATCCCAAGACGGACAAGCTGCAGGAGGCATTTTTGTCCCTTAGGCTCCCTGTGTCCTTAACCATGGCAGAAGGGTTTAATACTTTTTGCTCTGTTTGAGAACTGGGAGGGGCTGAAAGTGGAGGGGGAGCTCTGTCAACGCTGGGTCGGGAATATCCTGAATTTGGAAATTCAGTCTGCACTGAGTCTCGCTGTGGAGGTAGTGCTATAACTGCATCTAGTTTTGCTCCTTCAGCTGCTCTCTAGTTTTTTACTGTGCTGTCTGGTTCACCATCCTAAAATAAATCACTTTTAAAAGAGGTATTTCATTAAAATGTCCAAAATCAACTGATGTTCAAACACTTGGATTAAATTTAACAGTATAAAAATTTAAACCACAGTGAACATATACTAGAAGATTTTTCCTCCCTCTCTCAGTCTTATTATGTCTGGTATTGGACCCATTTGGACCTTGTGGTGAATTTCTCACCCAAGTGATCTCCAGGATTTCTCAGGCACCTATGCCGGTGGTCATAGCTCAACATTACTGGGTGGTGTGTACCTGAAAGGTAACCAGACCCAGATGTATTCTCTTTCCAGGCTCTTCCCTTGCTCCAAAAGCATTTCAGTTTACTCACAAGTTTCTGTGAGCAGGACTAACACTGACAGATTCCTACATACATTAGCAGAGCCCTGAGTCTGCCAGTCAACCATAGCTTTCTTTCCTTCATTAGGGCCTAATTAATATTTCTTCTCCATACTATTCAAATCTCACAGTCTTAATGAAGTTTTAGTTTCTGATCTTTAACAACACAAGCAAATAAATCTTTAGTTTCTGCTCTTCTCTGGCTGCAGTTTGTGCCTGGCTTTTCCTGTGGTGGAAAGGGAAATCCAGCTCCTCTCCTTTGTCATGAATCATTTTTCAGGGATTTTGTATCCTATACGGGGACTTCTTTTTCTTTTACAGTTTAGGAGGTTCCACACCTGAGAAGCCAAACAAGCCACAGTTCCTCATCGTAGTACCCCCAGTTCAGGCAGCTTTCCTCCCCTCTGCCTACATACGCAGGTAGCTACTCATTGACAGCCTTGGAAGCAGAAGCACACCAAGCCCATCACCCTAACTTGGGGCTGGCTGCTTGTGGAGCTGGAGGACATTTCTCCTAGG
Organism: Ibidorhyncha struthersii; assembly: GCA_013398815.1. Taxonomy (NCBI): domain Eukaryota; kingdom Metazoa; phylum Chordata; class Aves; order Charadriiformes; family Charadriidae; genus Ibidorhyncha; species Ibidorhyncha struthersii. Next base: position 230,085 of record VZSZ01008388.1, on the reverse strand, counting down.
CTTCATTTCTGAAATAGAGTCTCTGGACACATAAAATTAGAGCTAGAAAATCAAGCAATGTCAATTCATTTGTAGGGATGGTGAGGTGACTGACAGAAAATGAACATCATCCAAACTGGAAAAGACAGAGAGTAAGTCCATAAAACCTACGCTTCACATATATAGAGAGTGATATATGCACACACTTAAGCGCACACACACATTTATCGTCCATATGTCTGTCTCTCAGCTGCATTCAGGCCTAAGCAAAAATCCATCTAATCTGTATCAGGCACTGTGGCTGTCATCCCTGTGATATTTCAGTGCCTCACTGCCTCCAATGTTTTTTTGGCTAATATTAGGAAATATTAGCCAAAAGCCTTTGAGAACAATAGGAATCTTTCCATCAGCCCTGTTGGGTTTCAGATCAGGACCTGAATTCCTGGTCTAAGCCAAAATCTGTACACTTTCCACTCTTTTCACTCTAATTTTCCCATGTCTGCCACAATTCCCTGTCTTTCTTACAACATCTGGTAGAGTTTTTTTTATGCATCTATATCTGAGGGCCGAATTAGACACATGACTTTTAAACTGCTTAAAATATTTTGACATCTTCCAACCTACTCCTAAATCCTACAGATGGGTCAAATTATCTGCTCAGATCTGCTCAGTGGGTCTCACTGTAGTGTTTTCTTGTCCCTAAATGTGCAAAACAATTCCATGAAAAGGAGTTCCTCCTATCTCAGCTGAAATTTATGGTGCTGAGCTGAGGAGGTAAGTTTAGCTAAACATTTTGTCAGCATGTAGCAAACCAAATGTGAACAAGGAATTTATATTCTCCGTACATCTTCTTGGTGTTCTTGTATGCATTTATACTTGTACATCTCAAGAGCTAACATTGTGGCTATACAGATTTTAGGCATGTATTGAATATGTGCGCACCATAATATTGATACAATTATAATGGTCTTCATATGGAAAATTCTAGCAAGTTCAAATGATTCACTAAGAGTTTGTTTGGGTATTCATGTCTGAACCAGAAACTCTCCAGAGGGTCATTTGCTTGTTTGATAAATCAGAAGAGAACACATTTTTATACAAGCATTTTAATACAGGAAATATGAGTCTAGTCAGTATCTTTCCAAATACATGTGTCTGAGTGGTTTTTGATGTGAAATGCTGCTTAATGTCTTTTAAAGTACTATTTAAACAACTTCACATGAGCAACTCCCAATCAATATGTCTCCCATTTTCTAACACTGAAAGACCAATGCTAAATAAATGCTTTTTAGAATCACATATAATGAATAAAACAGAAAGAAAGTAGAAGAGGAGGAAAAGAAAACAGCAACAAGGCATTGCTTAGAATATGTATTAACCAAAAAATGTAAATGGTCACCCCTAGTTTGGCTCTCTAATGGAAAAGAAATAACATGAAATTGGGCAATTATAGACCTTTTGCTGAGGTATGACTCAGCCTGCTGCATTTTGTGAGGGCTGGCAGGAATGGCACTGGGCGTACTGAGCAGTGTCCAGGCAGGCCAGAAGCAACTGATTTATGACATAAAGAAGGGTGTAGCCAGAGAATAGCTTCTACTTCTAACAAATGCATCTTAAAATGAGCTGTAAAGAAATGATGGATTGATAGCAAAGAGCAGGCCCCCAGGAAACACTGGGGTTTGAAAGCTCCCATTTAACTCTGGTTTAATTCTGTTTTGAGTGGAACCAGCAGAGGGAGAGGGGGCTTTTCCCAGAAACCATATTTTTATATCATAAAGTGCAGAGCAATTCAGACAAAGACTCCCAAGCATCTCAACAGAGGAAATGGAAGATGAAGCTGCTTGCCAAACATGCACTAGCTATGTTTGCAGAACTTTCCTTTCTGAAAAATAAAGCCTAAGCCTTTTGGTAGTATGGCTTATCAGGAGGATTTCTGAACAAGGGTCTAATGCTGTCTTACGTGGGGTGGGAAGTGTGGTCTGTAATACAGTAAGCCACATGAAGGGGAGTGGTCATTCAGTGTTTTGGATGTTGAGTTTTTGTGCAGCAGAAATGCTGATCAAAGGCTGGAGAAAATGATGGATAGACACTTAAACAGCTCTGGCTGTTTCGTTCATCAAAACCAAACAAACAGAAGTCTGAGAAGTGACTTACTGACAATGTATGTCTCTCCATCAAAACGCCAAGTACTGAAGGCTCTCTAACCAAAAAAGGAAAGGCGTCACAAAAACCCATAGGTTGAAGAGAGTTTTAACTCTTGGAAGGAAATATTGAACAGATAGATAGTTGCAGGGACTCATGACCAAGGAAAGTGAGGTGCTTTCTGTCTCTTTCTGTGTTCAGATCAGGACCCGATGCCTTTCTGGAAAAGAGGTTTCAGCCAAACCCAGTTTAGTCTTGCGCCAAACTCAAATTACTAGTCTCAAAAGAGAGTTACCCATAGTAAGTGGATTACTCTTTGCTAAACTAGACTAATGGTCCACTCTGACCTTAAATTATCTCAGTCTTTAAGTCTTTATCTGCCCACTTCAATGAGTGTGGATACAAATGGTAATGTTAAATTAACGTGACTATTGAGATTTGTATTAGTGTATGATTTCTGGGTTCGAAAAGCCTCAATTCAGTTTAAGGGCATATATTAAAGTTCCACTGAATCCACCAGGACCCAGTCTCACACCCTACTGTGCATTCTTGAAGCACACTCTTGAAAAGAAAGGTATCCATGTAAAGTGAAATACATAATGCTTGGTAACGTAGCACCCATGTTTTCCACTTTTCTTTTCTGGCGTTCTTAGTGTATACACTTGTTATTTTAAAACCTCTCTCTTCCCAAAACAGGTAGTTCCAAAATAAGAAAAAAAAATATTGCATAATGATGTTGATGTTAATTGTGGTACATGTGGGACCAATTGTGCTGCTTTTTATTATAATTGCTCAGTGTTTGCTATTTTAATGTCCTGATTTTGATTGCTTATAATTTATGAAAATGCAATTACATGTACTGATATTTCTCATACACTCCAGAAGCCTCAGGTTGAATCTTTGGGAATTTTTAAAAGATGCATTATTCAAAATGAAGGAGTTGTCTCTCAAAAAAATAGGGTTGGGAGAACCATACTCTTTTATCTATGTTAAAACAATTATAGTGCCTTTTCTAGGAAAAGCTGTTGTGCTTCTTTCCTTCCAAGTGAAGAACTCAAGAGCTCATAAGTTGTTGGAAGGTGACTTTTGCTGTGCCTATGGAAATCTCCCCATATAGCACAAGCAAGAGGCCTGTGAAAACTCACAGTTCCCACATTCTCAGAAAACACTTTTTATACATCTGCTAAAAAAAAACCCAAACCAAAACAAACAAACAAAAAAACAAACTCAAAAAACACTTTTACTGAGCCCATTCAACTACCTTACAGTTCCTGGTGCTGCTCAGACTGGACTGGGACCTCCCCACAGGGCAATTATGGATGCCTGTGGGGACTCAGAAGGACTGTCTGTGTAATTATTGCTCTGTCATTTGGGTTTGAGGACATGGGCACTGAGGAGAGGTCCTTGTCTCTTCTGTGGCTTCTCCCCTGGTCTTCAACCAGTGCAAAGTAGAGAGCAGCCTTATTCAAATGTAGAGGGGACGAAAGCTGCTCTGGGCAAGGGCAGAGGAAACAAAATGTGTCAGTTAGTTTTGTGAAAAGGATATACTTGAGTAATTAGACTGTAAAGAACAATCGGGCTGAATTAAGATTGCACAGGCAGCCCCGGCTTGGGTAGTTTCTGAGTTTTGTGGACCCTGTTTTGCATCTATGGTGTTGCTCTTCCACTTTATTTTTATATGGGATGTGTAATGCCTCAGCACAACCAGTATGCAGTAATGAGCTGTCCCGAAGCAGTATCATTCTGCTATCCCCAGCATACAGCTCTCTCTCCTTTGCAGATAAGCAGCAGACCTTGCTTCCCTGAGTATTTCTCCCCTCTCATTTTACTTTACTTTTTTTTCTCTCTCCAGCAGTTTCCAAATCTCTTGGTCCTCATTCCCACCTGTATGTACCTTTGTGGCTTTCTCCCGTTTTTCTTCACATCTTTGGTCTGCGTCCCTGTATGTTCCACATGTATTTTAGAAACCTTCTTACACAGCTGGCAAGTGTGGGTAGTCCCCTTCCATCTCAGTTCTTCTGTCTCCCCTGTGTCTTCTGTCATTCCATTTGCCCTTTTCCTTTGCTATTCTCTTCCTCTCTAGATCTTTTTTCTAATTTTTCTCATTTTTCTTTTCTCTGGCAGTATTTTCTCTAGTTCCTATCTCCTGATTCCCTAATCTAATAATCTCTTCTAAGTTCTCATTCATTCTCCCCTTGAAACCACTAAACTTCCTGCATCCATAACAACCTCTGGTAGGGATTTCCACAGCTCTAGTACCACTATGTGAAGAAACTGTTGTTTTAACCTGGCTCTTACTAGCTCCATGTCATGCCCACTAGTTCTCGTATTGGAAAAGACAGTGGACAGTTGATCCGTGCTAAACCTCTCCTTACCGTTTGTGGTGCTGTAGACCTCTGTCATATCCCCACTCCCAATCTGTGTCTTGTCCAGATTCAATCATTTCTCATATGGAAGTCGTTCCAAACCTTCGATCATCCTTTTTGCCTTTTTTTGAACCTTTTCCAGTTTACTTTATGCTTTTTTTCAGATGAGAGGACAAAACAACACACATTATTTGAGGTGTGGATGGACCATGGCTGTAGAGAATGATGAAGTGATTTTTGTTTTGCTTTCTATTCCTTTCCTAATCATTCCTAAAATAAGATTTGCACTTTTTTTTCTGGTGGCTTCTGAGCCCTGAGCTGATGTTTTCATTCAAGGTTCACTTCTTAGTAGTAATAGTCAGCTCAAACCCCATCATGTTATAATGAATCTAGGATTGTTTTTCCCCGCATACATCGCTTTATGTTTATATACACTGAATTTCATCTGTCATTTTATTGCCCAGTCACTCAGCCTCATAAGGACCTTCTGCGATTCTTCACCCTTCACAATCCCCACTGTTAAAAACCAACAGGAAGCCTGTGGCTCCTTTTTTTCAGGAAAGGTTAGCAGGGTCTGAGCAATGCAGAGACACTCATCTTTGTGCAAAGTCGTCTGGATGAGCTGCTGTTACACTATTCTCAGGACAAACTGGGCACTATGCGGGAGGCTGGACAAGAGCCTGTGGGCAAACATGAAGACTACCTTGCACACCTCCACGAATGCACTGTAGTCTTCGCCTATGCAGGGCCTGAAAGCATGGGTACATGACCATGGGGAGGAGCAAGGCAGGCTTACCCTGTACAGCTGCACATGTTGCTTGGGAGTTAGACTGGCTATGGTACAGCCACACGTCTGCTAATGTCAGCTCATAAAAGAAAAAAAAAAGAAATCGCCTTTGGTTTAAAGTTTGCCCCCTCTGTGCCCCCCTTTTTTTTCCCCCTCTCTGCTTCAAAAGAAAGACAGGTTTGAGTCTGACTCTGAAGCACCCTCTGCTACAGTATGTGCCATTTACTTTAGTAAGGCTGATTAAGTCATGCATTTACAAGTAGACCTTCCATCAGAGCTAATTTAAAGCAGATGTTCTGGGTTCCACAGCCAGGGAGGCATCAATCTGAGAATTGCAAGGGTCTCTGTAAGAGCGCTGTTTTTACTGCACTTTATAGTGCACTGGGAGGAGGTTAATTGGTGTAAAAGTTTAATTTCAAATAAGGATCCCCTTTTAAAATTGCATATATGCATATACTTTTTATGGAGCATTATATTACAAAGTCAAAGTGGGGAGAAAAATCATCCAAAAACATTTCAGGATCAAAGACACCCAACCTGTCAAATGCTAAGATATTTTTATGAGGAAATAAGACTCACATTTTCTCCAGAAGACGCAGAGAGAAGTAAGGAGTGGAAAAATATTTAACTAGATTCCATGGTATATTAGGAGAAGGAGAAAAAAAACACCCATGCCAATATGTTGGTTTCAGAACCTTCTGGCTTGGCTTCCGCTGCTGAAAATATTGGCAAGAAAATGCTCTGTGCTGGTATTATTTATTAGAAAAGCAATAGATTTGTACAGTTTAACAATAGAGGGAGGATTCAGAATTGTCCATTTGCTCCATGTTCTAACTTTCAACTACTTTTGTTTTTTATTTGTAAGCCAGAATAACTATACTTATCCTTTGAAATGATCATCAGCACTGGCTTAGCATAATTTTATTATTTGATTAATTGTATTGCCTATGGAGGGGTTATGGCCTGTTTCTTACACTGAAAACTGCACAGGCTGCTCTGATGGGAGACCAATTTTCTTATGAATCTTAGGTCATGTAGATTTACATTATATATTTATCAGAAGTTACTGGATTTTTGCCTTTAATAAAGACAACAGCAAAAGAAACTGTATTTAGCTTGAACTTCAGTCTAGTTTTGCAGGTAATACAGACTATGGCAGCATTCAGCTCTAGAAAGGCTCTCCCTCCCTCCATCTTGAGGGAGAATCTCATTAAATTTTGCTGCTCTTACAGCCTTGTAATACAGGAGTACCTATGGGCCTCAGCCAAACTTGCTTAGCACTTTCCAAACCACGACCTTGACAAAGCACCTTTGAGTCTACCAGGGTAAGACAGATAAAGCCAGGCCTACAATCCTTTTCTTCAAATGAGAAATGAGTGATTTACTCAAGACTGTAGGAAAACTATGCCTGGAGACTTTACACTTCTTATGTCCCAGCCTAGAGCCCCAATCACAGCAGGTTCAGTTTCTGTTCCTGGTGAAGGCTTCTCATCAAACAGCAGCAAAACATGACAGCAAAGCTCTCATCTATTGCTTTACCTTTCCTACCTGTTCAATGCAGCATCGTTTCAGACTTGCACGACTGAGGGAGATTTTTGTGGAGTTCAGTGTAGAGGATCATTTCAGACTTGCTGGGCTGAGGGTGATTTCTGTAACCTACAGACTGAGCTCAGTCAGGTCTTGTGCCCCAAGTGTAAGACACACACCCCTGGCCCTATCTTGTGCTCCTCTTCTCCCCCTTGGCAGGGATTATATTTCAGGCATCTGTAGTGTTGTGCTGCAGCAAGACCTCTGTGGTGATGTTCAGACTCATGTTTAAATCTGCTACATCCACGTCACATTAGCCAAAGTTTCCATTGAGTTCCTCACCTCTGTCCACCTGTCTGTACGTGGCACTGTCAGCTGCTATGGGGGAGGGCACTGTCTGAGCTCTATGCAGCTCAGGAACAAGGAATGTTTGGCACCTGGGAAGGGGAAAGTAGGAGTTTAGTTTGGAGAAATCCCAACAGGAGCTGAACTCTGGGCAAGCTGGAGGTGCAGATATGCAGGACATTTCCCAGATGGCAGAACAGTGCAGGTGTTATAACTACACCAGCTGAATGGGCACTTTTGTCCTGGGCAATGTGGTGAAGGGATTGGCAGGATTTTATTGTTTTTGAAAAATTCTTTTCCCAAAACTAAGGGTAGCTGTGTAGAAGGACTGGATCCTCAGAGTTTTCATGACTGGGCAGGGCACGCTAAGCCCATCACTAAATATGCTCTTTCAAAGGCCAACTCAAAAAGGTATTGACATGATTAGTGAAGTTCCTGTGCAGGGTTTGCAGCTATTCTTTGTAGTCTAGTTTAGTGGTACACAGAGACCTGAGTGGGCTTTGTGCCCAAGGAAGAATACAATCCTTCAGGGGATATGGAACTAATAATCTCGTGATGTATTGGAGCCAAAACAGGCAAAGCACCCTGGGCCAAACGCATCCTGACTGGAAATCATGTGGTTTTGGAAGGCTACAACACAGATGAATTTGACCCAATGTGCTCTGCGTTTAGAACAGATGCCATGTAGTAACCATCCCCATGTGAAAATAGCTAACATATCCCTTGGAGACCAGCATGATCCAATGAAGTGCATGAAGTTAAGGGTTTTTTTTCTTTCCAGGTGAATAATTAAAGAATAAATTAAAACCAGAAAATCCTGGTAAGTGCTACAAGGATGTCCATGCTACAAAAACATGAAACCCTATCTTCTCTGGCTCTCTTTTTTGATACCTTCTTCCTCATTAATTTCACTTTCAAAGTCTTGAAACAAGTTGCTGCCAAGCCTGGTATGTGGGGCCAGGTGAAGTTTTTTATACTACAGCCATTTGGAATATGTTTTGCAACTTCATTAAAATACAGGGAGAATGCCCAAAAAGCAATTACTAGCCAGTTTATACAAGACGACAGTGGGCTTCAGGTTCTTTGCTTTTGTTTTGTCTTTGAAAAATTCACCTCTGAAAAGATTGCTTCCAAATGCCATTCAGTAATTTTCAGCCCCCAAAAACACAAACTTGAGGTCTTCCAGATAGAAAATATTGAAATCGGGAGTCACCTTTTCCAAAAGGTCTTCTGGACACATTAGAGTCCTTCTGACTTGAACAGGGCCTTTTGTTTTAGCCTTTATTGACATCAGTATGTCCCTAGTAACTTGGGATCTCTTCACCTTTTAAGGCCCAGACTTGCAGTTCTCCAAATATTTCTTTTCCCAGATAAAATATGAATACTTACCAAGAACTTGAGAGATTTGGCTGATGCATCTAAATCCAAATCTGAGATCCACAAATTCCTGTTCATAAACCTTGCACCCTGCAAGTGCCTCGGATCCCTAGTGCCTACCTGCAAAGTTCCCTGGACACTTAAAGTCATGCCTCAGATTATGTGCTGCCTCCTCCTTCCAGATGGTGTTAGACATGACCAGCATCACCAAAGGAACACAATCTAAACTGGGAATGGTAGACAGAGGAAGATGCTTCTCTGAAACCAGGTTTGGGGGCCTAATGATCAAATCAGAGGAGAAATTACTGCTGCAACCTCATCTCAGGTTCTCTATTGACCAGTTTATGCAACTTCCAACTTGATAAGTTCTTTGCTTTGTACATCCCATTTGCAGGTGCATATTTTTCCTCATGACTGTCAAGGAAAACATTTAGTAGCTAACTTTGCTTTGTGACTTTTTCCATGTTAATGTCAACCTAAGCTTTACTGCTTATGAAATGGGGAGAAAAACTGACAGATGTTATCTGTCTTACAAATATTAATACCATTGTCCTGTTTCTGGCAGGGATGTGGTTAATTTCCCCAAGGATCTGGCAGGGGACACAGGTATTCCGTACCATGGTACCATGTGAGCCATGCCCAGGCTATAGGGGGAGCTGGCTGGGGCAGGGGGCTGGAAGTCGCTGCTCAGGGCAGACTGGGGCTTCCCGGGGTCCGGTGGGTGAGCAGTGGTATCATAATCGCGTTTGTGCATTCCTCTACCAATGTTACTGTTGTTGTTTTTCTCTTTCCTTTGCTGTTCTGTTAAACTGCCTTGCTCTCAACCCACGAGTTTTGCCTTTTTCTTCTGATTTTCCCCCACAGCTGTGGGAGTTGAGTGAGCAGCTGTGTGGTTCTTTGTTGCCAGCTGAGGCCAAAACCACGACAACTGTGTTGATGAAGGCCAAAGCCAATAATTCCTCTATTAGATACCTTTGATATCGAATTATCTTGCAGAGTGTATAGATGCGGGTGAGCCAGTACTGTGACTTTCCCAAAAGCATGGAAAAGTAAAGATGGGTGTAAGCCAGATATTCTCTTCTTTTTGCTGCAGTGAAGGCTTCAGGTTGCCAAGACTTGGTCAGATTTGCCCAGCTGGAAGATTTCTCCTTCAGGGGTGAAAGGTGATGTCCTAAGACAGCTTTCAGCCATGACATTCACTGCTCATTAGGGACAATTTGTGTTTTATCATAATTTTCAGCTGCTCAGATGTCCATGGGGGGACTGAAAACACCTGAACTGCTTGTGTCTAAGCCAAAACTTTAAGATCTGAATGCAAGAGTGGCACTGACCCTGGAGGTCTAACATGATCATTTCCATCAGCTGTATCTTTTTGCTTTCCTCATGTACCTGTTACTTGTCTCTAACATTGGTGGGGAACTGCTTGCATAGAAATACCAGCATGCATAGGACTTCACAGACAGTGAGATAGTTCTTAAATCACTCAAGTTTTATAGTGAAACATGCTAATCAATCACTGGTCACCATGCTACAGATGTATGTTTTCATCATTATTTTTCCTTCCTTCTATTCTAAGTACACGGATCAGTTTGATGTTCATAAAAGCAGGAAACAAAATGCAAGACTGTGTCCTTGGATGCATCTCCGTGGATCCTGGAGTTTGGCTGCTGGTGCCAAAGGGGCTCTGTGCACAGCACCCCAGTCGGCTCTGCCAACACATTTCTTGCTCCCCACTAACTTATGATGTCACTTGGAGCAAAACTCATCTCGATATCTTACTTTTATGACGGTAACTGTGTTGCAAAGCTGAAAATAAAAGCAGCGGTACACTGGCTTCTCAGCTGGTAGAAAAAGGAGAACTGCATCAATTTATGCCAGCTGAGGATGTGTTTCAAGCTGTTTGGGGAGTTTGGGTTTGGGTTTTTTCCCCTGCAAGCGTTTGCTGTAATTTCAGGGACATTAGAAAGATGTTAACATCAGCCAGTTGGGGGCGGGAGTGAAAAAACCCTGAAAATTTATATAGTTGCAGAGCACTTTTTGTTTTTTCCATTAGCTGGTATTCTCAGGTTACCAGAAAGGAATTCATTGTACTTCTCCACATTCATGGCTAGTGAAACAAGAAATTGAAAGATTTTGGAATAAATGGCCAGGCCGAAAGCTAGCAGCACTTGTGCTGAGGTTTGGGTTAGGGCCTTTACAGATTCGAGGCTGATTACGCATCTATTTCCTGGTCCTCAGCAATAAGACTAGGAAATGCAAGAAATTCATTGTCTTCAGCTTGCCACTGCTGGCTTGCTCCAATAGCTATACATCACACAATGGACTGACAAGCTCAAAATCTCCATGCCAATCTGCAGCTGCTTTTAATCATATACAGATTTATGAGACACCCCCCCATGCCCCCTGTGGAGATCTAGAAACTGTGCTTTGTTTTGACTTGACATACATTTTTCCATTTAAGATTAAGAAGTATGAGCCCTATTAGACTGCATTGCAGCTAGGAAGCAGAAGGGGTAAAGCTCTGTCTGAGATGGAGGAAATGATGATGTAATTTTGAACCGTTAAGGACTGAAGGGATTAAAAGATTTGGAGTAGGATTTGGAAAGTCTCTGGTGTTGCACACAGTAGGGCTATATTGCCTGCCTCACCATCTGGCCAGAGAAGGCCTTTTTCCTATTTACTGGTTTGGGGGTTGTTGTTATAGCTGTGCAGCTCACGAGCACCGTCGCCCTTAATACTCCATCATCATTTCCATCATAAACCCTTTTTTCCCTTTAGGGACTACAACGTCACAGTAAATATTTGCTGCAGGGTAAAGCTTGCCACTAAGATCTGGTCTCAGGCCTAAGAGCAGCAGGGGCATGAGGCAGGATCAGGCTTGGCAGCTTTCCACCTTATAGTAACATTACACTTACCTCATTTTCGAAAATGAACATTTCTAGCCATTGTCAACAAACGTGGACCAAAGGCTGATGCTCCTTTTCCATGGGTTTGGACAGCTTGCTGTCCAGTCCATGCAAGGATTTAGAACCTGACCGTTTTGGTGGTAGGACATGTGCCCTGGGTGATCCTGGCCAGCCACATCTCGCATGAGGGGGTACGTAAAACCTCAGCAGGCTCAGCTGCACGCTGGCTCTGCAGCGCTGGTGACCCAAGGCGCTGGCCTCTTGACTCAGTTTTGTGCTTTCTGGTGCACCAAGCAGGAGCTGTATGAAGAGGGAAGTGGCTGTTTTTCCTCAGCTTCCCCTCAGCCATTCTGCTCTTACAAAAGAGGTGCAGGAAAACAGGGATGAAGTCACACCATGCTATAGAAATTACGCTATTGTTCTGTGCTGCTGAAGTCCTATAGCTGGTCCTTGCAGTGTTACCTTCCAGCCATTCAACAGTATTGGGGATCTCACTAGTTGTTTCCATTAAAAGAAGAAATTAACTTTAATTTTTTTAACTCCATAATCAAAACCTCTTTATGAACTCAAATCCTCTTTATTAACCAAATCTAGTTTCTCTGGGCAGAGCAGGAATCAAATAATATGTGGGGCAACACCTGGCCCTATTGCAAACGACTGCTTACCCATATTCTCTCTCCCTTTCTGTGTTATTTTCTCAAGGCTGGTTCTAAGCACACCTCCAGCTGCAGCTCAGGTCCCTTGCTACCTTTTCTGTTTGCTCCCTTGCCCACTCTGCTGCTCCTTTCAAGTACAGACACACGATCACAGTCAGAGCTGTACACTGTCCTGCTTGTATTGTCAGAGATGCTTTTGTTAAGTTTTTCATGGAAATTTGAATGTTCCAGTTACAAATACGTCCATATGAAGTACATGACACGGATATCAAGCTAAGAATAAGTTAACAAATGGCAAGACAATAAATTATTTCTTAGTCTCTAAGAGCAGAAGTGATAGTTTGACAAGTGTTCTTCCCAGGCTGAACAAACCCCATCAATGCCCTGAACACATAGAAAGTAAGTATACGCGCAAAAAAGTAGGCATATCCCCCTGGTAAAAATCTGATTGAGAAACTGCATTGCAAATATGTTTTCAAAGCCTGTTCTGTAATTACTGTGCTGTATGGAAACACAGCATGAATTTGTGGTCTGCTCCTACTAGTTTTAATCACAAAGCAAGGAAATAAAATCAGCCATTTAGACATGCTGAAGTAACTTTAAGGGCCTGGTAAATTTGCAAGAGCAATCACAGTTGCAAATCAGAAGTTATTTTAAAATCAAAGTGTGTCAGTCTAATTCAAGAGGCTTCCAAAAACCTGCTTTCTTATCTGCCTCCAAAGTCAGAAAAAATTGAGTGTAATATGCTCTGATAAGAACTTTCACGAGTTCCTTATCTGAACAGAAATGGCACAGGGACTGTCTCACTAAGGTGACTGCAAATCAAAAATGAAACAACAGTTTTAGTGGAGCCTCTGGGATTTGTTATCAGCTGAAGACCGGGCCATACCATTGTAACATACAAGCTGGCCATAAAGACAGTGTTTAATGAATCTTAAAAAGTTTAAAAGACATCCAATTTACTTTCAGAAATAGTCAGTGATTTACAGGATTCATATTCCTGTATTATTTTTATTATTATTTTATTGCATGGTTCACCCAGGGTCAATCGAGACTCCAGAACTCTCCGAAGCTGAGCTGTGCCTGTTGCAGGGGCTGATGCAAGACCTAATACTGAGGAAGGGCAGTCATTTCTATCTGTCCTGTAATTGGCATACATATATGCTGGGAAGTTGGGGTGCTGCTTGGCAGGGAAAAGGGTATAGCACCGTGCTGCAAGCAGGCAGATCTGGGCATAACTTCTCTAGAGCATAGCAAACGTTGTGGGTCCCAACAGGAGCATCGAGATTGCCCAAAATGAACTGTTTTCAGCAGCATAAAATACTCTTAGCAGGTATGTCCTGCTTGGTTCCTGAGGTACTACTCTGTGGTAACAGAAAATAATCCTATGTAAGCTAGAGATAACAGAAAATAATCCTATGGCAGCTGGTGGACATTGTCCCACATTTCTGCTTGTATTCATATGAATCTGGTGATCATCTTAATTAAAAAAAGAAGGACTGGGTGACACAAGTACACACATGGATATAGTATTCTCATTTAGAAAGGCCAGAAAACCATAATTCCCCAGAAGAAAAATATTGGGCTAAATCCAAAAGACCTCTTTGCTCAAAACCGTTCCACAAAGACAAAGAGAGTGTCTGTCGAGGGATCACAAGCCATATCCCTTAGCAAAGCTGAAATAATACGGCAGAGTAGTTTTATAGGCTGCCCCACTGTATGCAGTTAGGCAATAAATGTACACCACCAAAACCAGTATTGCTTGCCAGGGGCTGAGAACCAGAGAAGATACCGTTTTGACTCCTTTTTTCTTCTCTTTCTCTTTCTGTGCCATCTTCAGAGCAGTTACAGATAGCCATCCAGCTGAAGATTTTAATGCTTAGACTGAGTTCTACAGCCTTTTTGCAGATCAGTTGGGCTCATTTCTCAAGATGCTTTTGACACTTTGAAAAGCATCTCAGGATACCTTGTAATAAGTGATGCTTTCATGATTATAAGCAGCAGTTGACCAGTAGGCTGAAAACAACAACCTGTTTTACCCAAACTGTGGTTTTGACCCACAGTTGTCACCCGGATAGATATACTGCACCATCAGTTAGACTTTATGCCTGGAATGAGTTTGGTCCCTTCTACCCTAAGCCCTGACAGACAGGTGGACTTTTGCCATCAACCTGGGGGGAAGCTCCCCTTCAATTCCAAATGCATGAAACTAAATCTGTAAGTTCTGGTCAGTGTTGCCATTGCTGGCTTTCACGGGGTTGTTTAAAAGGGCCTTTTCCCATTGTTTTTCCAAGGACCTGCCCAAAAATGTTTCCATCCAAACCACCATCACGCAAGACTCCAGCAGAGGAGCAAAGAACAATAGCAGACAAGGTTCCAAGTTCAATAGCAATTTCAAGGATTTCAGCTGTCGCAGTTAATTAGTGGCAGTTTCTCTCAGGCCTCCTTTGCTTAACCCCTGAAGGACAAGGCATGGAAAACTGCTGGTTGGGAGGGCAAGAGAGGTCAAAAGACCAGTTTTGTAGCAGCCAGGAATTATTAAGAAAGCAAAACTAAAAAATGGAATGTGTTGTGAAGTGAAAACTTCAGACAAAATGAGATTCAACTGCTCTTTCCACTTTTGCTAAAGAAAGAGGCATGAGCCTGGAGGGTGGGGTCCAGAGTCTGGATTTTGGGCAGGGTTATTTTAGAAAGCTGAACACAGTCCAACTGTTGTTCTAGGGCAAGCACTTCCCAACTTTTGGGTATTCAAAAAAAATCTGGATCCTGATCTGAAATCTGTGGCTTGGGCTTGTTTCTAAACATTTCTTTTTCTTGCAAAAAAGAAAAGGCATCATATGGTAAGCCACTGGAGAAAAACACTGGCGCTCTTCTTGCTTACAGGAAACTGCCTTGGCGTGCCGTCCCTTCCAAAAGGTGTGGTGTGGTTCCTAGATACAAGACTGAAAGTCAGAAAAATGGGGAAATCCAGTGTTCCCAAACACTGATGCACAAAACACTTCTAAATGGTTGTCATGGCTTCAGCTGGGATGGAGTTAACATTTTTTTGCTAGCAGCTGGTGCAACACTATGTTTTGGATTTGGGATGCGAATAGTGTGATAGTGCACTGGTGGTTTTGATTGTTGCTAAGCAATCAAGGCCTTTTCTGCTCCTCACACCACCCTGCCAGTGAGTAGATTGGGGGGGGTGGGGGCAGAAGATGTTGAGAGGAGGCACAGCTGGGACAGCTGACCAAAGAAATATCCCATGCCATATGACGTCATGCTAAGTATATAAAGCTGGGAGAAGAAGAAGGAAGGAGGGGGAACATTCGGAGTGATGGCATTTGTCTTCCTAAGTAACTGTTTTGCATGATGGAGCCCTGCTTTCCTGGAGATGGCTGAATGGCTGCCGATGGGAAGCAGTGAATTAATTCCTTGTTTTGTTTTGCTTGCACACGTGGCTTTTGCTCTATCTATTAAACTGTCTTTATCTCAACCCACAAGGGTTTTTTTCACTTTTACTCTTCCGATTCTCTCCCTCCCATCCAAACTGGGGGGAGTGAGCAAGCAGCTGCGTGGTTCTAGCTGCCGGCTGGGGTTAAACCACAACAATGACACACCGGAGCAGTTCCTGACTCCTCGGTGTGAAGACGCCTGACATCCTGAGCAAGCACCTCCACACAGACTGCGTCAGATCATGCTGTCTGGTTGTAGCCTCTTCCCTTGCAGCTCAGGGAAGCAGTTCTTCCCCAGCAGCTAGCAACCTGCACCTTGAGGAATGTTGACCTGTTGTGGTCACCACCTTCAAAATAATAAGGCCCAGGACACAATACCCTTGCCCCAGTCCATAGCAGGTCTCGTGACAAGAGGCAGTCCCCATCATGTGGACTGACACAGGACAAGCATCACCTGAGCCACGTCTCATGAGAGTGCCATGTCCCCTTGGTTGCTTCAGGAAGTCATGGGAATCCCTCTTATTTCAGGTTTTATCACACGGTGCACATGTCAGGATTAAAACTTGTCCCCCGACACAGCCAGGGGATTGGGAGTACTCCCCAGGCCAGAGCTTGAGAGAGGGGTCAATGGAGGAAAACATGGCACAGGGATTTCAACCTGCCATATGAGAAGGCCCGTATTCTATGGGAGTTAGCAGCCCTGCCAGGCACTGCTTGCTCTATGCAACTCTCTGAGCCAGTTTATCACTCCTGCAGCAGAGAAATGGATTAAACCTATGGGACAGAGGGAGCATCTGAACAAGCAGGACACACCAAGACCTAGTACCTCTGCCTCTCCCAGTGCTGAACACAGCCTCTTGCATCATTTAGTCTCCAGACGTGCTACTGCCCCTGCCCATGGGCTTGTCTAGCCTCTGCAGCTACTGGCAGGACCTGTCCTGCAGGAGCCTCCTCCACCACTGCCCCCTTTTTTCCCCACACAGCTCATGGGCAGAAGCAGCGGCTCAGCTCTGCACAGGGGATGAGTACAATTCTCTGGCACAGCAAGACTGGAGTTTGTCCTAGTCCTAGCTTGTCTCCAGTCCCCTACCAGAGTGGGATCAGGTGAGTCCCTTTGCCTGACTGGTGAAACGGGGCACCCTGCCGCCATCTCGCTCTGCTGCTTGTGCAGCGTGTTGCAGAGCAGGAATCCATCAATCCACAGACAGCACTGTCTCTCCAAGAAGCAGCCTCAGGTGGGTCTTAGCCCAGCTGGCTTTTATCCTGGACACACGTGACGGCAGGGGCTGTCCCATATAACATGTTTCTGCTACACTTCCCTGCACCTCACTGGGGTGCCAGGGCCAGCAGTGCCCAGTCTTTGCTGGCCCCATACAACATTGTACTTTGCTCCTTCTGTCTCCATTGTGATGCTTTCATGTCCTGTGAGTGTGAATGGTGTCACAGATGGGAACAGACCAAAATTAGGGGTTGTCCTGCGGGACACAGCAAAGGTAGCCCAGTAGAAATCAAGGGCCTATTCAGAATATCTGCACTTTGGTGTTACTTGAGATACATCATTTGTAGTTGCTGGTGGTATTCCTAAGCCTTCTGTCCATCTTGCAAACAGCAACAGCTGAAGCATGAGTAAATCCTCCAGTACATCTCCAGAGAAAACAAGAGGCCCTCACATTCAGGAAGAATGCTCGTCACAGTCCCTCTGTGACAGGTCAGTGTTTGATATGAATGAGGGGGGGGAAGCTGACAGCAGGTGGAGATTTTCAGGCTAATTACCTTGAATAATTTGCCTGCAGGTGCTGTGCAGGTGGTCTGAGCCCTTAGGCACTGACCTAGGAAAAGCGATGGGAAGCCTGCATCCGCCACCGCTCCTGTCTGAGCTGCAGGCCTGGGACACTGAAAAAATCCAGATTCCACATTTTAATCCACAGTTAACAGTTTAGGGTTGTTTCCCTACATGTCTTCAGGGAGGAGAAAAAAGTTTGATCCCGTGGAAAAGTTTGACTCTGTTCACTTTAGTAGCTTGCTACATGTCAGCTTTAAAATAACCCCAAAGTGGAGAACTTGCATGCAGCTTAGAAGAGCATTCAGCAGCTAAACTCAGTAGGCGTTTAAAAAGCAAACCAAAACACACATTCTTTCCTGAGGCTGGCAAGGCAGCTAGTGGGAGTCACACCCTCTTGAACAACTGCCCTCTGATGTTTTAAGATATTCTGGGGTTTTAGTTAGTTAGTGACAAACACTCCGCTTTCTCATGAAACGTGCTAGAATTCTTCTCCAGACGGCTGACTTGAGGGTTACCGTGACTGCATTAAGTTTTATGGGTATTTAACAGCTCTTTATTTTAAGCCAGTTTCTCAGGACGTATGAACCTGGAGAGTCACATTGATTTCTAAGGTGAAGTAGTAATTTACGCCAGTGAGAGCTGGACTCTTGGATTATCAGAAAAAAAATCTCATTTCTGGAAACACATAAAAAAGCTACACCGGTATTCTGTGCTTTGACATACAGGAACATGTTATGAAATAAGGTTATTAGTTTATGCTACATGCTCTACTGGTTTCTAAAATCAGATATATCACTCATTTTTTAATGTTGCATGTGCAATGCTTGGGTTTTATTCCAAGAAGCACTCACAAGCCTTTCCACACCCACAGAACACATTGGTCAAGACTCAGTATAGGCTGATCTCAAATTTACCAAGAAACCAAAGGCTTTGCTCATACACTCAGGACCAAACTTCTAGGTGGGGATAGACAAATACTTCCTGGGGAGTTCTGATTCAAATTGCACAACATTCCCTTAGACCCAGCATAGATTGAGGATGTGAATGGCCCCCCCATGAATTTTAGGGGGGAATTCAAAATATTCAAAGTCTATTCAAAGCTGAAATGCAACAAGGAGGTACAGAAAAGAATCAAAAGAAATGACTGTTCAAAGAAATAAAGAGCAGGAATATTGAACCAAAGGAATTCCAGATTGTTCAGCATATCTGAAATTCATGTTCTCCTTTACAACTGGGAACCTGTTGTAAAGAAACCATTATTTTAGCACCCTCTTTATAATATAAGGGACCCCTTGTGCACACAGCGGGCTAGGTCAGACCCAAGAGGCGATGGATTTTTAAGCTGTTTGGAGAGGAGCTGAAAGCAAATGGGGTTTGATTTTGTTGCAGTTACAGGACAATTCTGTAGCATATACTTTTTTTAATAATAAGTACGTAGAGACCTGTAACTGCTAGTGTACATACATGTGGGTGTCTTGTCACCTCCCTCGACCCAGATGGTTTTGGAGCGTTTCCACTAGGGGAATACATATGCTGAATTGTAGTCAGATGCCACTTCACTGCTGTTTTGTTTATTTTTAGAAAATGCAAACTGATCCCCATTTGCCAGGACATGGTGGGATCAAACAGCAGGAGGCCGCCTCTTTGCTCACCCTTTAGGCCTTGTGCTGCCCCAAAGCTTTTGTTCTTTGTTCTTTTTCAGGATGTGCCGTATGTTTGCTTTATCCCTTGCTGTTCTTGCCCACTCTGCTCTATCAAATAGCATCAGCTCCTTTATTATAGGAAATAGAAATGTCCTGGGAATGTCCTGATATCCCTCTAGCCTCACAACTCGTTTTTTAAACATTTGCCCTATGTTCTGCTCTGTTTTTTTCAGCTGCCACTAAATAGAGGAGCAGTTTCACAGGAGAAGGTAAGACAGCAGTTACGCCGCCGCTGCCACCACTAACCTGAGACCAAACATGCTCTTTGGGAGCCTGTTTTCCCGTGGAACAGCATGCTCTACCCATCTTCTCCTGCCTCGTGCTGGGTCCACACCAGGCAGAGAAAAGGACCACGGACAGATTAGAAATGGCACAAGCATAATCAGGCAGCCGCTATTTTTTTGTCATCATGTTTTCATACCACGAACTCACTCTGAGCTCTCTCCTATACAAACCTCCTGGGGGATTTTTAATCTTCCTGCTTGTTTTTGTTCCATCTGTCTTTTCAGAGAGTCCCTGAGGAATATTTATTCTTTCTTTGGAATCTGCTGTCTCTTTCATAAACTCTTTCTCACTTCTTCTATAAAAACATATCCAGGACAGAACTCCTTCCAGTTTCCAATTTAATTTTATTCCTGGGCAGTTTATACCCAGTTGTTTCCATACTGTGGTTGTGCCTTAACTTGAGTAGCTCTTTTCCATCCCTGGTGTTCTCCCCCACAATGTGTGAAAAGTAAATTATTTCTTTGCGAGGCACCTCACATTTCTTTTTGTTTCAGATGGGCTGCCTTGAGCTTATCACAGACCACTTATAAACAGTTTATGAGTTCCTCTTCAAAGACTTCGGCATGCGTCAGGATATCAGCTAGATACAACACACTGGACAAAAGACACGTACCACACAGCAGCCTCTTTATTAGTGGATGGTGCATTTTCAAGCTGAAAGCCATTTCTTTAAATGAGTACAAGCCTTGTCCTGTACTACAGGCAGGGCTTTTATTTTCCTGTCTTTTGCATCCACCAGTGTTTTTCCAGATCTAATAAGGAAAGGCTGGCTGAATCTGCTTTAAGCACCATCCCTTCAAGCAGAGCAAGCAATAGCTGCCTTTTAAAATCATTGAAGTTAACTTGCAACATTCACTCAGAAACTGGTGCTGCTGTCTTATTTCCTAGTAAGAACTGGATGAAGGTCAGGGCTTGACTGCAGGTTTAATTAGGCTTAGTTAGTCCCTCATCTTGGTAGGGTATAAAGCCTCTTCTCCTTTTGTTACAGGTAAGTATTAAGAGTGATTGCTTAATGAGCCTGTTTCTGCCAGTACTTGGACCAGTTTTAACACCTATACCTCCGTAAGAGCTGAAAAATAAATCCCAACTCCTTTTCAGAAAATGTCTTAGACTGTTGTTTTTCCTCGTTTGGAGGTACTGCCCTGTGCCGGCTCTAGTCCAAGGACAATTGTGAGAATTTACTTGCATTCCACTTTCCTCTTCAGCCCGTTGCCCCTCCACACATATATCTATCACGGCCATGGTTTGCAGTCAGTCCTCATTTTATAACATTCTGCTGTTTATCAGAAATGCTCAGTAAGTGAGCAGGAATCCATACTTTCTCCACAAAAGCCCAGATTCCTCAAACCTCTGTGCAGGTCTCAGCCATTTTTCCTCTTGGAAACCTATCGCAGGAGGAAGTTGTTATGATTATTCCCATGCCTGGAGGTGAAAGGTGTCATGCACAGCAAACGAGGTGCACGTACCTGCCCTGCCAACCCTGAACCACATGTTAAAAAGGGAATTTCCACCAAATTGTTGTGAACACCTTTCCTTACCCTGGCCTAAAGAATTTCAGAGTGGTCAGTAATTCCTTTGCTACCTTGGCTAATCAGTCACTGGGCTCAAACCCCGGAGATCCAGTTTTTAATCCCTGTTTAAGCCCTTTTTGGACAGATCCCCCCATATTGACAGGAGTCAAAGACTTGGTTTTGAATCCCTTCATCTCTTCCTTTTTTCACATGCCTACATCCACTGTCTGTGCATGCTCCCAGCAGTTATGTCTGGTTGCCAGCATACCTCCTCTCCTGCTGTTTGACTGCCATTGACCTAAATCCCTATGGTCTGACTTTTCATCGTTGTGTCACCTCCTCTAGCCCTTGTTGGGAGAGAAGCTTGTACTGGGCAATTCTGAAATTCTGTTCTGGATTATTTTTAATGGTTAAAGGCTTTTTCTGCAGCCAGGATTTTTTTTTTCTTTAATTGCAAAGTGAAATACTGTAGCAGAACAATTTTTCCTCCTTTTTATGCCAGTGCAATTTTTCTTGTTTTACAGGGACTGAACAATGTTTCAAGTCACGAGCCACCAACTCTCCCCTCTCAGCAGTACTACACTGAGAATGATCTGCCTGCATATTGCTCTATAAAAGCTGCTGCTGCTTCTAATGAATAGCTGCAAAGACCAAGTCATGTTCTGTTCTTTTCCACAGCCTCTTGGAGTGGCTTTTTTTCTTTCACTGATACTGAATGTCAAAGCCCACTTGTGAATTTATAAATAGACCCATTGCCGATTCATCCTGGAAGACCTTACTGTGCCAGGAACACACATGCCTCTCTACCCTTCAAGTAGGGCATCTCCTTTCCCTCCACTTCAAGTTTTTGACTCTTCCCAGGCCAGCTTAGGTCAGTGGCTGGTGCCAAACTCTATACCAAGGACTTGTACAAAGTCTAGATAATTCAGGTATGATTTTTATTTATTTTTTTCAATCTGGCAGTAAATCTTGCAGCAGCATCAAAGCTGGGATACTCAAGTTCATGCTTACAAACCCATCTGTGTTCATCCTTCCCAGTCAGCCTTTTAGACCATAATGTTGAGCTAAGCTGAAAAACCTTCGAGGAGTCATCCCCTCCCAGTGCAATTTTGCATCATTTGAGAAAATAAAACCTCCCTTATTCACACTTCTCAGAGTTACTGATGCGTACAGAAAAGTGCTACGAATGTCTTGTTTTAGCCAAATTCTCTAGCTGGCCCAGCTCTCACACCAAGAAGGCTGACTTTCACTGTCCTCTCTGACCCTTCTGTCACCTTAGACAGGCGATTTTGCAGCTCCCAAAAAGCAATTGCAGAATCAGGAATTAATTTGCTGCATCATCATCTTCTGCATCATCAAGCGCCATATCACTGGAAGAATATACAAAAATACATCAGTCTTTTTTTTAGACTATATTTTTAGGCTTTTTCAGGTTACATCAATCTATTTTTAGACTAAATAACTAACCTCTTCACTCACCTTCTGCTGGTTAGTCCTGGCAGCAGGAAGATTGTTCAAAGAGATTTATGTAGTCTATGCTGAGAAGTGAGTGTACAGGGCAGCCTCTTGTTCTCCATTCCAGCTGCCAGTGCTCTTTGTGACGAAGTTGTGCATGGGGAAATGGCATAATGGAAAAAGCATATCTGGCCATAGCAAAGGGAGGAGAGGACCAGCAACCACCACGTTTTCTTCCACATAAAGCTGAAGTAAAAAATGTAGCAGAGAGACAGGTGAGTTTAAATGTGTGCTTCCATTCACTTGTCAAGAAGGTCCACATAAGAAATGATAGTTCCCGTGATCTGAGATGAGATTGGGTTTTGGTTCAAAGTTTGAGTTTGTTTTTTGGAAAAAAAAAAAAAAAAGCCACTCTAAAGAAGTCAGTGATGCAGCTTTCTTATATGGTGTAAAATGTCTGAGCAAATGAAGCGATGGCATATTAAATGGTACTTTAACATAGAAAAAGCCATAGTGACATGAAAGCCAGGCAAATCCATATGAGCAGCTCTGCACACATGTTTAAGTGGGGGCCCTTAATCATTGGAGCAATCCCCGGAGGGCAGAGATGGATTGCTTTGTATCTTGTCATCTCTTCAGACGAAGGGATGGAGCTTGAGGTAGGGACCAGTTATGTGTTAGGCAAACACAACATAAGCTTTAGTCAAATGTAAGCTATTTAGCTCAGAAAGGAGGTAAAAGTAGATGAGATTTAATATCCAAGACTTTAGAGTAGATGTTAAAGTCCCTCTGGACTTCAGCCTCTGTGTTGAACGTAGTCAAGGATTTTCTAGGTTAGAGACAGTTTTTCCAGTGCAGCACTTTGCTTGAAAATCTTTGGGGACTTTTACTCCCCTTTGGGACACAACTCAAACTCTGCTTATCAGAACTTGTCTGCTTTGGTCTTTTCTTTTTGAGAAGCTGGCAGGGAACATATGACCCTGTAAAAGCATTGCGGGGTGTTGTGATTCTCCCCATTCCTGTCACAGATAGCCTACTACATACCACCAAAAAAAAATTAGTGCAAAAGAAGATGAGCACTTTAAGACCCTTTAAATAGTTTTCCTGGCTCCATTTTACAAAATCTGAGTCACCTTGGCTCAAGTTAGGAGGAACTGGTGTTCAAACCTGCAGAGATATTATCTGCCTTTGAAGTACTTATGAAAATTCTCAACCTTATTTGGAAAAGTGAAATCTAACATGATAAACAAGGCCTTGATTTTCTCAGAGGAGAGAGGGGTCCTAAACACCTTCGCCCTCCAGATGATTAACTCCTGCTCTGTCTGTGTGGCATCCTGTGGGGCTGCTGGCACCTCATACATCTCATACATGTTTCCAGAGCGTCCCACAATGTCCCAGGCAACCTCCCCAAGGGCTAAACCCCTCTTTCCCCAGTCAATGCAAGACCATGTAGCATATGGTCCATATATGCATAGACGCACAGCCCTTCTCCCATGCCTCCTCTCTGGGACCAGGGCCACAGCGCTGGGTTCAGGCTGCGGAAAGGAGACAGGGAATGCAGCTATTCCCCTTAGCAGCAACAGGGTATCTCTACCCTATAGCCAGCATTCTCCATTGTCTCAGTCTCCAGCACGCAGGACAGGATGAGAGCTGGACTGGCAGGTCACGTGCAGGGATAAAGGACACTTTGGGTCTTCCAGCAGGGACAGGGCTGGAGTGGGGGAGCGTGCCTCTCCTGGGACATCTTTGACCATAGGCGTTTGGTTGGTGGCAAGACCTCATCCTCCCTCGCAGCACAGTGCCACCACCCTGCTCTTTGCTGGGGACCCCAAACACCAGTGGTCTCCCCAGCAGCATGAGGTGCCAGCAGGATTACAGTGGTGGGGTCATGGGGCAGAATAGACCCTGCAGCGCTGTGCTGTGGCAGCAGGAAACCCACCCTGGGCAGCCGGGTCTGGGAGGTGGGAGCTGGCTGTGCTCACAAGAGCTGGTGGGGTGTGCATAATGGTTCTGCGTGCAGGAGACTGGCAGCGTATCACTTACATTTACATAGTCACCAGTAACACAAGACCTGGCAGCTCCTCAAAGATGAGCAGAGGTTTGGAAATCAAAGATATTTCTCATTCCTGAGCATTTCCATCATACCCACTGGGTGTCTTTGATTGTGTTCTGCAAGGAGAAGGCAGCAACCAGAAGTGTGTAAAAATGGTGGAAAAACCACCCTCCTCAATTTAACACAATTTTTTTACCATACACTAGAGGATGGCTACACACACACCCCTTAAAATGTGAGTTTCTTTCATTATTTCCTTTTTTTTTTTCCTTTAGAAGCCAGTGGAATGTGGACAATGAACAATTTCACATTTAGAAGCCAACTTTTCATCAGGGTTTATCCTCTTGATTTGGAAACTGGCTCATTTAAGCTGGAAAATTCTGTGAAATGTTGCAATAAAAGAGACTCTATTTTTGCATTAGCTAAAATATGCACACACAGAAACCCAAGCAATACAAAAACAAGCAAACAAAGTGCCCAGCCCATAAGCTCCAAGTTGCTTAAAATTTCTTACTTCAAGTACAAATGCCACATAGATCCTTGCCATCTCTAATAATAATGCAACCCGCCACCCAACAACAGCATAGCATTTTCACTAGGCAGTATATTTTTCCTTGTGAAACATAACTTTGCGCATGTGGCTTCAGCTGCCTAAATGTCATCTCAGCCTGTTGCACTCTCCTGTAAACTTTCAAGATACTGGCCATATGTCATAGATTCACAACACTTTCTGGATTTGCTTTAGGACTAAAATGTTCCCGGGCAAAAACAATTCACTAAGAAAGAAATCCTATCCTCTGGGTTTTTTTCCTGATTCCCTAGAAGTAGCTTCTCACTGATTTTTTTGTCCCCTTTCTTGCCTGCTTCTGGGTATGCCATTTTACTTTATAAATCAGATCCAGTGATCAGAAATGGGAGTATCTTGCTTTTCTGTATTGCAATGTAGGGCAGTAATTGCACAGACTGTTTGAAATAAAAAAAAAAAAAGGGAGAATCCAAATCCAGGATAGGCTTCTGGCCAAAGCAGCTCAGATTTTCCATCTCATGTGCAACTGAGGCATGAAAGGCGCAGGTTAGGACTGGGCAGCAGCCTCCAACAGCAGAAGCCCTATTTCTGGCAATATTTCCAAAGTTTGTGCGTGTGACTCAAGTTACGGCTTTCAGACCAAATACAGTAAAGCTAGGTGCAAGTATACATTCAGACACTGAATCAAATTTTGAAAGAAGGGTAGGGTTTTTTACATTCATATGAAGTCCAGATATACTTGCTGGCAGATATTTATAGAGGATGACTGTATTAACTTTGATCTACAGTCCAGAAGTGGGATAAGTTACATGAATTCAGTGCTGCCAGTTCAACATAATTTCCTTTCAACACCACGACCAAATTGCCTTGATTTTCACACCTGTAAAATGGGGATAATGCTTATCCCTTTTACAGGGGATAACGTTATAAACATTACTTAAATTATTTGGAGAAGCACTGACTTTGTACTGTAAAATAACTTGATCTGTACTGGGTGGTATTAGACAGGAGGAGCTGAAATCTAAACCAGGAAAGTGCAGGAGAAAGGAAGCATAATTTCCTGTCGGTGTGATGTGTTCTGCAAGCGCGACTAAGAGTAAAAAAACAAGGGACCTTGCAAGAAAAGGTTTTTTCAGCCTGCTTCCCTGCTTTCACCGGGTTGTGCGCATGCAATGCCATGGTCCGCAGCAAAGGCATTCCTCATTTACCCAGGGTGAGAGAAGAAGCCGGACCTTTTACCTAAAATTGATTTTCCTTAGATTCCAGAGCAGCTATGGTGCTATGTGCCAGCAACTCCCTCCTATCTCGCATGTCCGTGCTGTGCGCAGTTGTCCCCTCTGGTTATAGAATAAATTAGAGAAGCCACCACAGTACAGCTGAGAAAGCAATGGAAAATCCAGCCAGCCAGGAAGCTTTTTCTTCTCAATTTCTCTGAAGTTCTCCACGTTTGGCAAGCTTTGTATACTCAGTAGCGGGAACTGAAAAGGAAAAACCATCACGTACAATTTTTCTGTGGCTTGCAAAAGTGAAATAAATCAAGAGATAAAACAGCAAGGCATCTGTGATACAAGATTTGTTTTGTGAATGTTTAAAGCATTTAATCATTGTCCCTCTGGCTTCCGGTTCTGGTTGCTGGGACTTTATTATTTTACCTATTTTGTAAGGTATAATCACTTATATCTCGAGAATTTTCTGGCTGTGTTCCATGTTCCCCTTTCCCTGTTGGTGTTAGCATATCTCCCCTCTGCATGAATTGGATAAATCTCTGTAACGTTGTGCATCTGTCCTGCTTTTCTGCCTTCTGATTTTTCATCTGTAAATTGTCCAAGTGACACCAGTGAAGTCCCCATTGTCACCAGTGGGGACGGCTGTGCCTCCTCGTTATTTCCATCCCTTTGCTGTCTTATCGGAGCTAGGCCAGGTGTCTACCTGAGCCACAATCACTCTGCTGGAGCAGTCAGGCACCTCCATACCCCCCCATCCAAGAAGCAGGCACAAGGTGAGCTTACCGTTGCCACCACGGTCCTGTCCATCCGTCTGCTGTGCCATAGTACGTCCCCTTTTCCATCTCTTCACTCAGAGCAATGAAAAATAGTGTAGCTCAGGTTAGCGTGGGAGATGTGGGGGGGCACCAAAACCCCCGCATGAAGCTGAGACTTTACCAGCAGCCCCTGGCCCTGACAGTCTGCACAGATGAGACAAGCAAAGAGTGAAAAAGGGTCGGCAAACAACCCAGCATGTATTTGCAAATTGGTGGAAGACCTGAAAATAGACCCTGCTGCCTCACTTTATTCAGTTGCACATGGACTCCTCTCTGTCTCCAAATTCTAGTTACCCCAGGGGTCGTGCAGGAACCCCGACCTCCGTAGGTCTCTGTTGTGCCTGTTGTTCAATCTTGGCTACGGCTGCTTAATTCTCATTAAACAGCCAAGTTTCTTATAATCTTCTTCCAAAACAAGGAGCTTAAGCTTTACAACAACATGTCCTAGGAACTTTCAGCTCTCCTTTGGGGAGATATTTCTTTCTGTTGAAGGGAAAATTTCCCAATAACTCTCTCCTGCTGCAGGCACCGAGACCAGAGGCAGCGCAGCGCCGCTGCCTCATCATTTCCTAAGGGACTCACACATCCCAGGCTGTGCCCTCTACCTTTAGTTTCCCGTTCTCGTTCCAGCCTGTCTGCTTGAATTCATTCAAAGGTGTAAGAAAAAAAAACTCTTGGGACAGTCTGTCCCACGCTGCACCCACCACTGTAAAACCTCGGCTGCAGTACTACTGGTTCTTATCAGCCATCACACCTTAAAGTATAGAAGGTGTGTCTAATATTAGCCAGGAAACGTCGCGGTGAAGACCTGGACTTTTTCAACTAATCGGTATTAATAACTTCCTATGTTTGAAGACAGCCCATAGGAAATACAGCCTGACTCATCTACCCCGTAATTAGATGAACTCCTCGAAAAAGTGCAGGTGGCTGCACCACAAAGGCATGTTAGCCAAGGTGCAGAATATGTTTCTGACCAAAGGGCAGATGATAGCAGCAATATTTTCCTCGACTGATATGATATAAAAAAGCAGTATTTCTGACAGATTTGGCATCTGGCTGAGGCTGGAAACTCAAGCAGTCATTTTCTTTCTCTCTCTTATCTCACTCAAGGGAAATCTGTAATATGCACAAAGCCTTGATTTATTTTTTACACTCTCACAAATTACTGGAAAACAATTATGCAGTGAAATTTCATGAAAAACAGAAGACATTCAGGCCTCTTTGCTACACAGGTTATTCCTAGACTGTGATTCTTACCAAAGATATTTGTCTCCTGTGTTCTTTTTTCCTGCCAAGTTCAGCCGTATATCACTTTTATGCATCTGAAGGCCATGGTGTAATGCAATATGAAGCTATGAATGGGATAAAGTTACATATTCTCCATTGATTTTCCATTGTATCCATTATCTTTAATACTGGAATGCAGGTTAGTGCGAGGGCCGGAAGCCTCCGCACCTCCGCGCTGACTGCTGCCTTATGAAAACCATCCCCTGGGGGCAGATAAAATCAGCTGCAAGTTGCAGAGAGGAGACAGGAGTCCCCCAAAGTGTCCGGCTTAATGGGGGAAGTGGGTCGCTCATCCATCTGTAGGAAAGAGGGAAGGAGAAGGTAGACTCAGGGAGGGGGACGTGAGAGGCTGGGAGGAAACCAGAGAAGGGCTGGAAGTGAAGGCAGGGAAAGGAGAAGAGAGAGGGAGAACAAGGGCGCGTGACAGATCTCCTCAAGGCTTCTTGACCGTGGAGAAATCACAGAACAGTCAGGGTCGGAAGGGACCTCTGGAGATCATATAGTCCACCCCTTCTGCCAGAGCAGGGTCACCTACAGCAGGTTGCACAGGATGGCATCCGGGGGGGGTTGAATGTCTTCAGAGTCAGAGACTCCACCATGCTTTTTGCATGTGTAACAAAGGAGGAAAAGAAAGAGATTTGTGGTCCACGATGCTGCTGTGATGCTGTTGTTCCCTGCTGTGAAGTCCCCCAGGCACCACCAGCACTGCTGCCCCGGAGAGCAGCAAGGCAGCAGCCAGGGGGTCGAGGGTGTTCAAAAGCCTTTGCTCCCCAATCCTGGGTCTTGTGGGAAGCAAGCTGAGGGCTCGCTGCCGGTCCTGCTCTGCCCCATGTGTCAGGATGAGCGGGGAGGGTGTTTGCAGGCAGCACCGCAGCCTGCCACCGCAGCAGCTCAAGCCAAAAGCTGAGCATCGGCGCTGGGGAGCGAGGAAGATGAGCGGGACGGGAGGATGCAGGGGGACGGGGAAAGCAGGACACTCGGGAGGCTTGCCACCCAGTTGGGCCCGATTGCGCTGGGACTAGATGTTAACACTAGCTCTCTAACAAGCTTCTCAAATCGCATTTTTTAAGGCCGTGTGTTAACAGAAAACAACTGTTCAAATTTAGCAAGTTCCAGCACCACTTTCACCCTTGTTACGTCTGGGCCGCAGGAGTAAGAAACACCACCACTTAATTTGTCATTCCTCTCGCAAAGAGTTAGAGTGGTTAGTCATGTGAGTGGTCGCCTTGGATGATCCCAGGCAAGCAATCCCAGCAAGATTTCTCCATGTGTGACTAACTGCTCCTCCCGGGATGACAGAGCTTCCCATTGGGAAGGCAAAGGACTCCCCATTTTAGCAGCAGAGCTGTCTGTAATCTTAACTCCGCAGTCACCGCTGCTGCTCCTGTAATGTATTTTTAAGATCAAAATTCTTCTGCAGGACAAGTGACCTGTTCGTCTTCGTCTGACCTTTACTGCACTGGCTACTCTCGTTGACATCTGTGACTAATTCGTGAACTATGAAACCGAGCTGTGACCAATACAAAAAATCTTTATTAAAACCCTGCCAGGTCGACCAGCAGGCATTTCTCAGGAGAGCTGCTCCACAAGAGCTGGCTCTGAGTAACTCCATGGGACGACACTTCTGGAACACGCATCTCATCCCAGCTTACCTCGAAGCACAGGCTGTGAGCCGCCTTGCTTCACCTGTAACCCTGGGGACTGAGCTTAGGGACCTTCATGCAAATTTTCCTTCCCTTACTGGGCCTGGTAGAGAAGAGGCTCAAGGCGACGCAGAGCAAAACCTTTCCAGCTAGCATGAGAAGAATCTGGTACCTTGTTTTGCTATTTTAGCAGGGGGAGGGCGTGAGCCAAGCTCCTTCCCGCCTGCCCCCCTCGCTCTATGTGTGTGTACGTGCATGTGCTGCGCAGCAGGACCCCTTTTCTCATTTAAACAGCCAATTAAAGCCTACTTTGGCACTTAGCACATGACATCAACTTGCAGTACTTAAGCTGCCTAGCACAGTGTGAATTTAATTTGATAAAGGGGCAGCTAATAAAGATCTTGGAAGGCTGGTTAAAGTTCATTAAGCCTTTCCTTTCAAGGTACACTTCCCTCCAGTGCAAAAGCTTGTGTCTATCTTTTTTTTAAAAGCTGTGTTATATCCTGCCACCAGAAAAAGGTGCCTGTGTCACATCCCGACAGGGTATATTTAAAGTCTCACTGTCAAAGTCATGTCGGGCCTTGGTTCTTTGCCCAGAAATGTGCAGAAAGAAAAAATAAAAGCCTTTTTCCCCGAGTGTGGGGCGAGGAGTGCAACGCGGGTTGGTGCAGGCAGGCTCCTGAGAGGGGAATTGGGCTTCTGTCACACTGAGCTGCATTCATCCTCCTTCTCTTGAGCCATCCGTAATTCCAGATGGCTTTCATAAACAGATGAGGAGGCTCCTCTGAGTTCACTGCTTTAATGAAGCCCGTATGGCTGACTCATGTAATAAGTATTTAATCATGCTGATGAAAATAATTTTAAAAACTTCCACCACACACAGTGCTGTTCCCTGCGCAGCCGTGGAGCTGATAACACAACATCACAGCCAAGGAACCTCCGTTTTCCAGAGTGTCTCCAGCTGCCTGCCTTGACTTTCATCAAGGGGTTACAAACGTGGGATCGCACGTGCGCATTGCCACCCTCTAACAAGGACTCGTTCATCTTTGAAAATACTCGCCAAATCACCTACAGAAGTGCCACAAAAGGAATTTTTTTTAAGCTCCACATTCCCTGTGCAGCTATTTCAGAGGTCATGCAAGGGTTAACACTTCCGTGTTTACATCTTCTCATTAGAGAATGCCCATGTCTTAAAAATTTGCAGAGCTTAAGTGGTGTCCGTTTGTAAACAGAGAAATGCTACAAATACCTTGCAAACACGGAGTCATTGTAGGTGGAAATTGCTCCTCTTGTCAGCAGAAGTCATCATCAATGCCATGTAGGACACGGGCCTTCCTCTGTTCCAGAGCATGGACCTAAAGGAACACATGTAAGTCCATCACGTGGCAACTGGCAGTCCACACAATTTCAATATGTTTTAAGCTAGCTCCAAAAAGTCAGTCCTCCTCCTCTCCTCCAGAGAAAACCCAGAGTTGATGGTCCCTTCAGAGCAAGCTGAATGCAGAGGGTGGGGGTGGCCCTCCCCTGGGGCAAGGCTGGGGGCCTTAGACCTGTTCTCGAGTGCAGTTGTCACCCAAATAGTCCCTTGTGGACTGGAAGACTCAATGTCAAGATTTGAATTTATTCCTTGTGGGACAAGGTCTGTAAATCACTACCTTGGAGGGTTGGGAAGCGTTGGAAAAGTCAGTGAGGTCTGAGAATGAGAGAGGCCACCCTTCCATGGGCTGTAGCACTGAGAAAGCTCAAGATTACCTGCCATGTACCAAGTTTACTTCCATGAAAGGCTGAAAGAAGAAACATTAACTCTAGGGCTGGATTCATGTTGCCATGTTTGGCCTTACCTTTACAACCGGCTCATCACTGTTCAGCAGGTCCAGTCACTTCTGAGAGCGCTGGGAAAAGAAAGATGACGAATTCCGTACTGTTCTGCGCAGGCTTCTGGTCACAGAGAGAAGTACCCCTGCCTTTATTTACATGGAATTTTGTGGATCCATTCACATTTTGAGGGGCGGATATTTTTTTATCATCAGTTGAATTAGATTTAATTTTAAGTATTGGGGGCAAGGCCGCTTGACGAGCTTTGATTCAGAAGATCATCTTTTCCAAATTCTAGAAATGTTGAAAGCTGAAGGTGTGTTTGCAGTATGCTGTCAGTTAAGAGTGCTTACATCCTGGTGGGGAAAAGGCTTATTTTCTGACGAGACCAAACAAAATCTCTACTTTGTGTTGTTAACAGCTAGTTTCCTTTTGTAAGCAATTTATTTTTCCAATGACTGAAATGTTGCACGGTGCTCATGGCTTTGGAAACTGGGCTTGTTTTAATTTCCCTCACTTGGTTTTACAATAGACATTTTTTCACTTCTAAACATGCACATATGTTGAAAAGATACCAGTATAGGCTGAACAGAAAGATGACTGTGATCCTGCCTCATCCACTTACAGCGTGCTCAGGAATTACCCCATGCTTTCTGATTGACTGAGATGCCCTTCGTGCTGCTATAAATGCTTGTGTCTTGGTGGTTAGTGTTTCAGTCATCAAGATTGGGAAGTCTTCTGGTTAACTTTGAATCATAGAATCATAGAATCGTTAAGGTTGGAAGGGACCTTTACGATCATCGAGTCCAACCATTAACCTAACCTGACAAAACCACTTCTAAACCATATCCCCAAGTAACACGTCTACCCTTTTTTTAAACACCTCCAGGGATGGCAAATCCACTACCTCCCTGGGCAGCCTATTCCAATGCTGGATAACCCTTTCAGTGAAAAAAATTTTCCTAATATCCAACCTAAACCGCCCCTGGTTTAACTTGAACCCATAATATCATATTGCTGTAGCCCCTAGATATACGCAGCTCCAAATAACTGGAGCAGTACAGTCTTGAGAGGCTTGATAACGAAACCGAGAGCTCACTTTATGCAAGTGCTTCATCCTCCCATTCATGAGCTTATGAATTTTGGAGCTGCAGGATCAAACTCTGCAAGTGCAGGAATTCTGCCCCCCTTCTTGTATCTCGCTTCAGAGCACCTAATTAAGATGTCATCGTGACTACTCAGAAGAGCACCTTAAATAGAAAAACACTGGAACGATGGAGGGGTCTCAATTTCCTTGGTTATGACTTCAAACTCTGGAGCTGAAGGACACCAAAAAGAGAGCTTAATGCCTGTAAATCTTGCAGCATGAACTGATTCATGACTCAGCCAAAAGTGGCCAAGCCCTTAAGAGTCAGAAGAACAACCCTTTAAAATACAGTTCGCTGCTATCATTGGAAACTTTAACCCACTGGCTTCACACTCAGAAGGTTTAAGCTGCAAATGGCAGGAGAGGATTTATGTGTTCCTCCGAACAAAATACGTCAGGGTAGGAAAACTTGACCCGACAGTTTTGAGACATGCCTGCCGTAAATAACCAATTGATTGGCTGACTCGCAAAGCCGTTAGCAGGCGTGAGGTGCCTGCTGAGATTCAGACACCACATAAAACGCTGGAGGTGCCAGCAAAATGGACACGGCAATTGGCTATGCAGTCGTCTTCCAGCAGTCTGCGCAGGAGGGCTCATGAAAAATGGAGCGGCTTTCATCTCGCTCGTTTGACACCGTAGCTCTGGAAAGGGATTGTGCGTGGGATACAGTCTGTCATGGACAAAGGGGGAAGAAAAGAGAGATAAAATGACCACCTTGTGCTTGAGCAGTAAATCATCTGGAGGAGCAAAAATATTTCAAATGAAGTTGGAGATCCTGCCTTGACAGTTGCAGACGATGAGTCTTTTCTGCTGTAAATCACCACAGCTGCCAAGTGGCACTGGTAGGTCTGAGGTAATGGGGCTTTCCACCCCCTGAGAAGTGGCAGCAGCAGTTATAGGAGAAGGGAATTTGATGATTCAGATCACAGGTTGTCAGGTGAGAGGACCAGAAGTTATGTTTTACTATCTGAGAATGAGCCATTTTCACCTTTTCCCTCCATCCCTTTTCCCTCCCAAAGAATGCACACGATGCACCCATCTTCACTCCCACTGCTGCACCCCACACTTTCTAGACTCGGGTTGATCCTTTTGCACTGTCCCACCCTGATGGCGAGGGAAGGGGTGAGAGCAGCGGAAGTCCCCTGGAGCTTTGCCTACCAAGTCTTTCATTCTGGAGAAGAGCGGGCACTAAGAAGCAGAACAGACATGATGCTGGTCTACTCCAGACACTCATTTATACCAACCTGAGACATATGCACCATGCAGTTGAGTAGGAACGTGGGTGTAAGTGGTACATAAACAGCAGCGCAACAGTGAACGAGGGCCAGCTCCTCTGGGAGGCTGCGGCTTTGGGCATTAGCCTCGAACAAGTGAAGACGGGGCCTTGTTCCAGTATCAAACATGAGGTGAGAAGTGATGGCTGGGAGATAAAAAGGCAGGTAGGAAGAATGTGTGTATATGAAATTACATTCAGTCTGTTCCTTCTCAATCTCAAGTTCTTTCCAGGCTGTTCCTGCTCAAGGAGATAGTGGGCCAGCGCACAAGGACCAGCTGCCTGGGTGGGTATATCCTCCTGTGTGAGCCAGATTGCCTCTTGTACTGGCTTTTTAAAGGAGTGAGGAAGTCCTCAGTCCTGGCACTGCCACCACTCAAAGCCGTTTGCTCTTTCAGAACCAGAGGATTCCTCTGCTCTGTAGGACTTGGTTCCCCAAGACAGTTCTTTGTTTTATGGATTAGATTCAACAGCTTTTTTGGGTTTTGTTTTGTTTTTTCTCCAGGGAGTGAAGGCCCATAAGGGAAGAATTAGTTCCAAATAATTGCATTTACACAGTATGCACATATGCACTGGCTGAGTATTAACATGCTGCTGCCCAGGTGGTTTCCTGGTGCCTCCTAAGACATTAGAAATGGTGAGCACCAGCAGAGGATTCATCTGCTTACAGGAATCTGGCCCTGTTCCTATAAACTACAAGCCTGTACAAGCGTGACTGTGCCTAAAGTCTCACTAGCTAATCTCAGGTTTTGTTATAGCACCCTGCTATCCCAGCAACGTCTTTCAAAGAGGCAAAAATACCTTAATCTCCTCACCCAGCTCTAGTCCCCCCCATTTTAATGCCACCATGATACATACTTGCATGCAGTGCTGTCAGAAGCAGCATCTGCTTGAACAGACCTTACAGCAGAGCAATCTTCAGGACAACGAGCATCACTGGAGCAAAGACCTCATCCACGCTCAAAGCACTGTCCCCAGAACTCGTGGCGTTGCTTCAGTCAACACGTTCAAAACAGTGAGGTTTGGCATTGCTGGGGGCTGGTATTCCTGACTCCTCTTCACACTGCTTTGGTCTGTGGTCTCTAAAACTGGAAGCTGAAGTTAACAGGTACAGAAAAAAGAAATCAGCTATGTAGTTCCCATCTCTGGAATATGGAAAGATGGGGGGAGTTCACAGGTTGGATGGGGTGTCTGTGCTATCAGGAAGAAAAGGGAAGAGCAGGTCAAGGGGGAGGGAGTTTGTGTCTGGAAAACACAGAGTAAACTGCTGCCAAATACTTTGAATTTAATCTCCCTTTTGTTGTTGTTCTTTTTTTTTGAACTGAAATCAGCTTTAGGCAAGGGATTGGAGGCAAGAAGCTTTGGGGATCTTGCTTCTGTTTTGCAGGCAGTAGTTCCTTTGAATTCATGGGCTTTTCATATAAATTAGGGAGATAGGAATGATTGCATTCAATAAGAACAGGAGCTCAGCATCTCATCTCTGACAGTAGTTTGGAAACAAGTATCAGAAGGGGAAGAGGGAAAAGGAAGAGCAGTTGTCCCTCACCCAGCCAGCTTCTAACCTGCAGTGGTTTAGGGTCTCCTGAAGACCCATGTTGCCTCTTGTATCCATATGGCTTCTGCAGCGAACTGGCACTGTTTGTGCTGTTTTTCACGAGCTGCTTTAATCCTACCCTTCGGAAGTTTTAGCCACCACCACATCACCAGCGAGGTGTTCTGCACTCCCGCGAAGCCTGTTAGAACAGTGGTTCCTTTCGCTTGTTGGGCAATTTCTTTAGGCACCATCTAGTACTGGTTTTACGGGATAAAGTAAATAATGGCTTCATGTTCACTTCATAACTACCAAAGGCTCAATCCATGTCCCCTCCTTGCTAGCTTCTTTCCAAGTGTCTTACCCTCTTTGAACTGCCCATTTTTTGGAAACCTAACACTACATTTTATACAAATATTTTGCTACAGGAGAGAAAGCACTTGATTTTGGAAGTGTCATTCTAATACACACAGCGCAAATGTTTATAAATACATACCTGCACACAGACACAGTGCTTGTCAAAACACATTCAAAGGATACCTAGGTTCTTTCGTGTATTACATACTCAGAGTGAAAATAACCAGCTATATTTAACCCACATCCAAGCCCAGACTAAATTATTTTAAAGGTCAATTAAAGAACAGAAAATCTCACTAACCAAGAGATAAAAAGCTCCCATTCATCTGCAATTCCAAGAGCTTTAACAGAACTAAAGCACAGAATGAGAAATTGTAATTAAGTACGATTTCACATAAAAATCATTGACAACTCCAAGTTTCTATACCTGCCAAGACCTGAATTCAGATGACTGCATTTGGCCTACAGCAGTTGATGGAAACTCCATCACTCAGCGCACTGATGTAGTTGTTTGGAAACCAACGGCTCTTGGCAGAGAAAATACATTTCAGCTTCTGTTGAATGACTGCACATATGATGAGCAGAAGACGAGATAGACCAATAACCAGAGCTCAAATTTGGATTATGTTTTGGCTGGTGCTTAAAGTTCAGGTCTGAGGCCAAGCGAAGGCTAGAATTTAGCCTGCAATGTAATCCTGAAATCACATGGACTGTTCTCCTCAGGTATTGGACTCAGTCGCAGAGACCTGAGGGTATTTTCTCCCTTGCGATCACTAGTCTGTCAGTTTGGCAGGCGCTGCTGTGCTTGCTGCATTCCTGTTCTTTGGCCCTATGTGAGTCAGTTCTGGAAAACTCTTATTTGACCACAACTGGAAAAGAAAGAGAGAAAAAAACCCAAGCCAAAACTCATACATCAAATTTGTAGGACAGGTTTGAACCACAGGGTCCAGTTTTCTACCCCAGCAGCCTCTATGATCTCAGTTCAGAGGTCCTGGTGCAGTCCCCACAACAGCCACAAACTGCCGAAGGAAGCGCTCGCAGAGCCGAGACCCCGCTGCCATCACCCAACCTGAGCCAGGCAGGCGACAGAAGTCTGACTGGGAGAGCAGTGAGCCAAATCCCTGAAGAAACATCAGGATTTGTTCTCTCTGGCTGCTTGGAAAAGCTATTTCCAGAACTTAACTCAACACCTTCCTTCAACCTCAAAACATCTCCTTGGGTAAACATAATCACCTTCCAGGTTTGGGCCTTACGCAGCAAGAGATCAGTCCATGTAGGAATGATATTTAGCACAGGTCACAGTTTAAAATGCCATCAAAAATATCTGGAAGGGCGTTCATGTTTCAGCTTTGCCATCAGCTCTAAGGTGAGGACACCTCGGTGTGTCTGCTCAGGGTGTGGATGTGTGATGTGCACCAGAACATTTGTGCAATAAGCAGAAACGACGGCTCAGCTCCATTTCTTGTGTAGTCTGCGATTTCTTAACGTGTCCGATGCACTGGGAGCCCATTCGAAAAGCAGTGACGGAAAACTTGGAAAGCAAATGGAAGTGAAGAAAAGTCCTTGGTGTAATTTTACAGCGTGTGAAAGACTAAAAACAAGAAACACAACCAGATGCCACAAGGAAACTACTTTCAATTAGTTCTGCTTTGTGTTATACCTACTGATGAAAAATAAAAACAAATTCATTCTGTCAACAGCTCTATCTATAGCATAATCCTTAAATGAACTCATCCGTCAAACTGGTCTCCTCTGGCAAAACACATTACAATCCCTGTTTCTCAGCTGTGTGAATCAATCATCTGTTTCCCAAACCCATTGGTCAACATCTTAGGAACCCAATATATTTTTATTGCGCTAGACAAGCCAGTTGCAGGGCACCAACTTCACCACACCACCCATGTACAAAATGTTCATCTAGTAGCAAACTCTGCGATTTCAGGGGAGGATTTTCCCCGTCAAGGTTACACAGCAAATGCGCCTGACCTGGAATAAAAGCAAAACTCAGCCTTCCTGCCCGAGCAGCGTACGCGGGACGTGCTGCTGCTCACGGCTGGACAAAGCAAGAGCACCGAAGAACAAACCAGATTTTTTTTCTAGTGGACAGTTCAGAGAGTGATGTTTGAACTAGAAGATATAGAGGTATATATATGCATTTTTAAGACAAAGCTAATGGTTCACATTGAAGTTGCAGCAGAAGAACCCCACCAAACAGCACAGACATCACTGGCAGTAGTCGGTAGCATTTGCACTATTTCTCAGTTCCCCATCCTCGATGCAGGAGGATCTTGCAGAGGCGGTCCCTTCCCAGGGCTCTGAAGGCTGCTGCAGCCCAAGAGCACACCCTCCTTCAAGCAAAGGGATCCTGTGAGAGGAAGACCTGCTCTCATTCCCATGTTATTGATGGGAATATACGGGTACAGCCATACTCTGTCCTGGATGTACAAAGGGATGTAGGTGTGGGGGTTTCCAAGGGTTTGGGTGCCTGACCTCCCATGCCAGGCTAAGGGGCAGAATGGGCCAGGCTGAGGTGACACGTGCTGTGCTCTGCATGAGCCACATCAGGATGGAGTGCTCAGAGAACAACTTTAGTCATAGTCACCAAGGGCTGAATCGTGCCTCAAAGTCATCCTTGAAATCCTGTTTCCCACCATGACTCCCTCATGCTGTGAGCAGAGACTCGGTGCAGTTGTTGCTTCTGGCTTTGCTATATGGGCTGATAGAAAATCTGCCGAAAGTACAATGCAAACCTGGGTGTTTCTTGCAGATGTATTAGCTTAGCCAGGCAAACGACAGCAGGGGTTTTTACCTGAGGCCACCTCAAGAAAGCTTATTACTCCGTTGTATTTTAGCTGTTAAAATGACAGCCTTTATGAATTTTACTGGGAATCCCTCAAAATAACATACGATGTGGATATCAGCACAGGCATCTAAGGGATTTTGAGCAAAGCAGACATGTCAAGGACTCTTTGCTCTTACTGTCCCATCAATGGTATCAACTACTTTTGGCATTACAGGAGCAGCAATATCCAATCAGTAGTGTCCTGGTTCAAGAGAAACTTCCATCATTTCCCATGGATTTCAGTTACTTGGGATATTTGGGAAATTTTGCTTCTGGGTTTGAATTTTTTTGATGTAAGTCGTTACAAAAAGCCAAACCTTTCAGAAACATCTGGGTAAGGGTAAGGTTCCCTTGAATCCTGGGGTGCAAGCAGAACGGCAGAAGACTTTCCCCACCAACAAGCAGATCTTGCAAATGTCTGTTATTGATCAGCTTGGACCAACGTGAGAAGTGCCTAGAGAAGTACCTCTGAAAGCACTGCAGGAAGCTGACTGAGTTATGAAGCTTAAAAAAAAATAGAATGTTAACTTTTTAACCACATTTTTAACATCAGTTGTTGTTGAAAGGCTGAGGTACCATCAGATTGGAGAAAAGCAAGGTATGTCCACTGTGCAGCAAACTACTTCTTTCAGGACGAAGACTGATCATGGCCAAACGCGAGGGAACTGTGTGCCCACTTCAGCAAGCACTAAGTCTCGGCTTCCGGGGAACACTGAAGTGTCCCGTTGGTGCACGCAGACGGCAATAAATTTCGCTGCAGAAGGCAGCAAAGGCAACAGGATTCATAGTCTGGTGTGGATTTTGACAGCTCGGGCATGGTCTGCCCAGGGCTTCCGGACCCGGCTGGTCTCAGAGCTGGGCCTGGCAGCCTGAGGAGGAGGAGGAAGGGAGGAATCTGTCTGAGATGAAACCAAAGTCAGACTTCCCTGAGGAACAAAGCCACGGCTCCCGGACATGCATCTGCTGGGGGAATCTCAGGGCAGACAGGTGCCTGGCCCACATCCGCGTGCCGGGACGGACAGGGAATTTTGTTGGATAAATGTCTCCAGCACCAATACCCTTGGGAGGAGTGAAAAGTTGCCAGTAGAGCTGGCCCAAAAACAAAGCAAACAAAGCATGTATAACCAGAGAGTCAAATAATCCTCATGCAGCAAACGAAGTCAAGTTCGAGGAATGAAACCTCACTGCTCGCAGGCAGTGGCTGCTGAGGGCATGAGTGCTGTGGGACCAGCCTCTGGAAAGTCATCTGGTGTTCGCCTTCCCTAAACCCAAAAATAACCAACCCAAATCCCCTGGCATAACCATGGAGAAACAGCCTCAGTGTCCTTCTTCTGTCAGAGGAGCCACACACAGCCCCTACCATGCAAGCAGCAGAAGGGATGCGCTTAGCCCTTATGCGCTTAGCAGGAGCTCGCTACCTTCCTTACTGACAGACCTGCTGTAATTCCCTGCCCCCCACCATGGGCTGAGGCCATCCGTCCCTTTTGACCTCACTGGCTTATCGTGTAAAAGTTCATCTGTAATCAAAGCTGAGACACCCACTAAGGGCAAATCCAAGCACTCAAACCCCTGCTCGTAAACGGGCGTCGAACACCATGAGGGTTTTGACAACGATGCTTTGAACACGCCTTCGCTGTCCTTTTGTGTGTCCCAGATCCACTCTACAATCACAAGAAGTAAAAGGATTTTTCCTTTCATAGGTGAAGTCATGTCTACTGGCACGACTGTAGAGCCTACAGCCTCTGTACGAGTATCAGGTATTGCTAATTCATAACAAAGCAGTAAAAGTTGGCGGTGTGGCACAGTTCTGCTGCTTACCCCAGGACTCCAGAGTCAGATTTTGGCACAGACATGGGATCATTTACAAAAAAAATCACATCAGTTACATTAATGAAGTATCAAGCAGATAATTGAATTCTGGTGGAGATAAACACAATCTATTCTGTTCAAGGAAAGGTGAAAAATACCCTAAATGGTTGTAGCATTGTCAAAAGGAAAAACTAATTATTTAGACAAGGTATACGCAAGAACTAACATCAAATCCAGTCACTGTGGGTCACTCCCCAAATTCTCCAGGGGAAGATAGTGGATGTCTGGGGGCAGACCTGGGCTTGGCTGTGGGGCCAGGGCTGCTTTGGGCTTTTGCCACCACGATGATGCTGGGGGCAAGGGCAAGGTTTTCCTACCTCAAAACAACCATTGTTTTGCTGAGGGGTTTTGGCATAAACAAAGAAGCACGATCCGAAGCAAACCATGCAATCCTCAAAACCAGCTTGGACAAACAAGAGGGCAGCTGCTCAGCATATAACATGGATGTGGGGCTGGGGGGCTCACCCCGGGAGGGCGCGGAGCACCGTGCTGCGGACCCCTTGGCCTTACCATTGGGACATTTGTGCTCCCAGTCCCTGCGTCCTGCTGTCCTTGGGGAGCTGCCCTGAACACTTGTGCCCTTCCCATCCCCGGGATGGCCATCGCCCCCCAGGCCCAGCGCTGAGACAAGCTATAAATATTCCTCCCAACCTTCCCTCATCGCTCAAGCCCCTGGCACCCCGGCGGTGGCCGCGGCAGCCCATGGAGCAGCCCACAGCCCCAGGGCTGGCATGGGGGCACCACCTGCTTCCCCCTCCCAGCGGGATGTCCGTGGATCCTCAAAGCCCCGGGGCGGGGGGACGGGACACCCCAGCAGGCTCTCCCAGAGACACTGGCAGATTAGCAGCTCTATTTTTCAAGCCGATCCTCTCCCGCCCCCTCCAACTTTCATTCAACTTACAAGAATTTAAGACAACTTGGCAGGACAGGCAGGGGCTATATATAAACCCCAGTGGCCATTTCGTCAAACAAACCCCAATGAGCAAATGGCCTCTGTACCTGGAATGTGGGTTTCTGCAAGTGACAGGTCAGCAAAGCAGCTGCCCTCTTTCCTCGCAGCACAATGGGGATAGCAGAGATGCCATCAGCACTATTTTTTTCCTACCCTGCTGTGCACTAAAAAAAAATTGTTCTAGGAACATTATGGAGCAGGTGAGTAAAAATAGATATGCAGGTTCAGCAAATGGCTCTCCCCGCTCCCTGTGTTTCAACCTTCATTTGCAGAGAATAGAAGCAAAAAGGGTTGTGGTACCCTCTTTGTTTGTGTGCGAAATGCACACAAACTCTGTGTGTTTGCTCAGCAGCTCCTGATAACAACACTCGCTGCTTTCTGGGCTCATTTTAAAAATGCTGCCAGCAGCCTGGGCATTTCTGTGGTTCTGATTAAACCAGAAAAGATGGGTCTTTAGGAAGACCAGCCTGGGTGGGAAGGGTCAAAACATTTGCTGCAGTGGCCCTGGTTGAAGTTAAGTGTTGCTTATCACTATCAGCAGCAACCAACATTAACCACACAGTAAAGAAGTTAGAAATAAGGTTTACTTTGCTCCAAGACCTCTTGCCCGGGGGTGAGCAGCCTGCAGAGCTGTCCTGGGCACTGTCCCCGTCCCTCGTGCTCTCACCACCTCAACCCTGAGCCCCACACGTGTCCCAAGGCCAAGGCCGGGTGGGACGCAGCTCCCACAGCCGCTTGCTGGAGTTTTGGCTCAGCACATCTCAGCTGAGAGCGACCGGCTGGAGTTGCTGGGATGCAGCAGCAAATCCTGTGGCGGCTGTGCCCATGCAACACGCCTGTCACAGAGAGCTGTGATGGCCAACTTTGCCTGGTCCCCAGAGAAGTGACGCTGGTTAAATAATCCCAGCGTTAATGCTGGTGGAGTCGTGTTGGTGAAGCAGCCTGGGAGGTGCCATGCTGGCACTGGGAGCATCTCCCACACACTGAGCCACCCCCTCTGGCTTGTTTAGACCCTTGGGGACAGGCGAGCGTGTTTATGGCCAGCTCAGAAGGGGCTGAGTGACAGGCTTTGACCTCAGGCTCTCCTCTGGCTTCCTTGAAGGCTGAGGATGAGGCTAGAAGATGGGTCACCACAGTAGGACCATTGCAGGGGATGGGGGCAGATCAGGCAACCATCACAGGGGGGCACAGGCAGCTGAGACACGGAGGGTGACAGAGCAGCAGGGCTGATGTCCCCATCCCAGCTTTGCAGACCCTCTGCAGTGTGGCTGGTGCCACGTGCTTTTGATCACACACTCTGCTCTGGATTGGCAAAACACCACAGTTGCAAGAGGCAGCCCAGAAAATCCTTCCTCCCCGCTTGCTCCCTCCATCCTTTCCACTCTCGGCCACCTTCCTCCTGCCCTGGGGGGACAGTAGGGCCGAGCAGTCTCTTTGCCTTGGTGGTCTTTAGCCTTGGCCTCTGCAGTTGGAGCAACCTCCAGCAGTCCTGCAGTGCTCCAGGACCAGCCTGGTGGTGCCAGAGCCCAGCCCGGGCAAAAGGAGCCCCTCTTCAGGGGCTGGATCCTGTAGATTCAGGCTTCATTGAAAGCCTCTGGCATTTAGACTCCTAAACACTTTCCTAGAAGCAGGACAACACCAGAATAGGGGACTGACCTTCAGGGACCCATGTCACCCACTTGTGACCTTTATCATGGCTCAAAGCCGCTGGGCTGGCACAGGAAAACAAAGAGCTTTTTAATTCACCAAATTACCAAAAAAACCTCACCTGTTTTTACAGCAACATCCATCGGACTCCGCTTCTTAGACCTTCCCAGCCAAGCGTGTTCCCTCTGCAGCACAGAAAGGGACTTCAATCCCCAGCTTCCCAAGAGCTCATTTAACAGCAAGCTGGAGGGACTGGAGGGACGACAAGGAATTTTAATAGAAGGCAAATTAAGCACTTTATAACTCACTTCCAAATTGATTTATATGGCCAAGGCTGCTCTGCTACCCTTTCATGAAGCAAAGATCCCTAAAGCAAACACCTTCAAAGGACTGATCCAACTCTCCTTGAAGCCAGGAGAGGCAAACCCTGCAAATCAAAAGCTGCGGCTAAAATATACACAAACCCCCCAA
This sequence comes from Ibidorhyncha struthersii, assembly GCA_013398815.1. NCBI lineage: Eukaryota > Metazoa > Chordata > Aves > Charadriiformes > Charadriidae > Ibidorhyncha > Ibidorhyncha struthersii. The sequence goes on along the minus strand of VZSZ01008388.1, from coordinate 186,372 downwards.
ACCCCCTCAAAGACCGCCATTTGATAGATTGCTTCAGCTGTCCCCTGAATCCCAGGTGCCACAGATGGATAACGCAGAGCTATCGAAACGCTAATGTATGTGTAGTTTCTTCACGCCGAGCGAAATGCTGCCCTTAGCATTACATTTTTAAAAGACTCGGGTTCTCAGCATTAAGGTTCATTTCAAAGCAAAGAATTTCACTTGGTCTCTCCTGGGCCCCTAAAGCCCTTGTGTTTGTATTCCACCCCCGCAGAGGGAGCGAGGGGTGGTGGGGAAGTGCTCAAGCCAAATATTTCCCCCTTCGCAGCAGACTGGAGAATGTGCGGTGACACCTCCGCTCAAAGGGAAAGGCCTTGTTCAGACAAGACGTGACAAACACGAGGCCCCTGCCCTGGTGGAACAGCTTCAGTGGCTGGAAGAAGGTCAAATATCAACTTTCAGAATTTGTGGGGGAAAAAAAAGCCTGTCCATGGTTTCCATGTATCTCCAGCTTGAGGATTTGCATCCCCTGGGGAAACATCATGCCTTGGCTTCCGACCCACCAAATTGAACTGTCAGATTAAGGAATGGCAAGACAGACGTCTTCGACTAACATTTGGCAGCCAGGCCGAGACAATGTCTCTCCACCATCATTCGAGTAATCTCCCCTTGGAAAAGGGCCAGATGAATGTTCCCGTTGTTCAGATGGTTCCAGAAGAAACGACTTGTAAACAGCAGCAGAAACCAGGCCAGAAGAATACTGAAAGGAAAACTGTACCATTTCAACAACAGTTTTGGAGCTGGCTCCAGCAGCGATGCTCTAATGAGCATTAAAAATTACCCTATCGGTACAGCTCCCTGTCCCACCACAGCTGTCAGGGAGCATTGTGGACCTCATGGGGCACACCTCGTTGTGCAATGCCACCCCCTGGTACTCGGACCTTTCTCCCTAATCCCATCTGGTCATCACGTTGTGCGAGAGGCGTGGTTGCCCGTGATGGTATCATTGCTTGTGTAACAGCCGAGGTTGTTCTTACTCATCGCCACCTCAAACCCCTTCTGCCCCTTGGGAAGGGAGGTGCTGCAGGAGCAGACAGCAGCCCCAAAGTGCCACAGGAATGACTCCGTTGGCCTCAGCACCCACCAGCTCTGAGGTAGCCCGCTTTCATGCAACAGAGTTTATGGATAAACATCCATTGATACAATAAAAGGGCTTTTAGCTCTTCATTCCACCTTTCCTTACTACTAGTGCCTGGCAAGTCGCAGTCTGCGAGCAGGACCTCGCTGTGCTGCATCGCTCCTGAGAAGATCCAGGAGGGGTAAAAGGACCAATGTCCTGAAGATGCAGCAATGTTTGGGGCATAAATGCCACATATCTTTGTTGAGAAAAATATGCACAGTGATGCTGTACTCAAACAGGTAGACAACATCAAAAGGGCAGTGAAGGCCATAATTCCCCTCTGGAGCCCAGGCAGAATGACGGACTGTGGAAGTGTTGAGTCTCAGATGGTTTCTAGTAACTTCAACTCTCCTTCTTTGAGGAAAGTCACCTCCAGACAGACTTTCCATCTGCATCCCTTACCTACCACATGTGATTTCGCCTATAGCTCTCCACACTTCTGAACTCCAAGCCCTGAAGAACTGGGTCTGCATCCCATCAGTAAGCAATTGTGGAAATTCCCCTGTGCCCCCACCCAAAGCTCAGGGGTGAGGGAGCCTCCAGACAGGCACCTGTGACCGTGCAATGACTGGCAGTTAAAAAAGACCAAGAGGAGAAGGTTGGTGTTACTTCAGAAGTTCGCCCCAATGCCATATACATGTGGGTTAACAGGTACCCCCTCGGCACAGCTTCTGCCCAGACTGTCTCTGCATCTGCATTTGGTACCCACCAATGCGAACCTGACTCTGTCTCACAGCTCAGGCTCTTCAAAGCTTAGGCCAGAAGGATCAAATGTCGGTTTATATATTTGGAGAAAGAGAAATGAATTGTAAACAATAAAAAGCATGAATTCAGCCACTTCTCCCTTTACCAGGGATGGAAGCTGCTCATCAAAATCCTGAAGCAAAACTCTAAACACCCATGAGCTGTGCCCAGTGCCAGACCTGTAAGGAGCTGTAAAATACAAGGGCTACTTAAACCCTTCCTACAGGAGATTCACAGCCACGAGCTGCATAAATCCAGCTGGGGAAACGCTACGCTAAAGCCCTGCTTCCGGACCAACGGACCAAATGAAACAGCAGAGCATGACTGGAGGAGGGAAGAACAGGGCCTGGGACTTCCACGGCCCTCGATTCCAGCCCTACGGATTCTGCGCCGTCATAACCACATCCCAAATCTTTTCTCCATCCCTGCATGTAAATCCCATTATCGAGCAGAGCTACCTGGGAGGGTGGAGTGACCGGGCTCCTGGGAACACCATCCCACTCCTGTTGATGGAGCAGCGAGACGGGGCTCCTGAAAGGCAACAGCCTGTAACAACCGCCCCAAGCTTCCAGGGCTCGTTAACTCTCCTCTAGCCAGATCCGTGATTTGCTACATGATGCATGGAGCAATAATTTCCACCCTCGGTTTCCAGAAAAGTAGTTCTGCAACCCGGGCTGATTAGCCACCGCACCAGCCTCCCCGTTCATCGTATAAATCTAGTGCCTTCGATTACATCATGCCAGAAAACTGAAATGTAAGTCAGATGGCGAAGGCATTAATGGCAGCAATTGTAAAGGCTCAACAATGCGAACCTTCCCAGAATGAACTGTCTTGACCTTCGCCGGGCTGACAATAAAAGTGTGACATCATGTGCAAACGAGCTTTAAATTTAAACCAGGTGCGGAGAGCTGCCTGGCGTCACGCGGCTGCCGTGTAAACCACTAACATGCGAGCAGCGATGCTGGAGGCCAGGGAAACGCCAAGCACCGACAGGACCCACTCCGCAACAAAAACGGGTCCGAGCAGCTGGTGCGGTGCAAGACCAAATTCTGCCTCGCACTTGAAAAAGCCGGGGCTTGTGCCATGTGGCAACAGTCCTCGTTGGGGCAAACATTATTAAGTAAACACAAATTTGCTGATACTCATTTCCACGTGTGTGAGCACTCGCACAGCTCTGGAATCAAGCCAGCAGCACAATCATGATTCCCCCCCCCCCTTTTTTTTTTTGCTTCTATTCAGGGCTCCCTTACAAAGAAAGTGCTTGGAGCTGTGCTTACAGGTTGTCAGTCACACGTAGCAGAGAGCATCGTGATTTACAACCAGAAAAGCACATCCCTGCTCCAGAGCCCTTCCAGGACAGCCCTCATCCCTCTTGCTGCTACCCCTTAACGAAACGTTCTGCCTTCCCTGGCTGACCCTCACCTTGCCGCACCAGAAAGCCCTTCCCCAAAAGGGTTCCCATGCGGTTTTCAGCCTGCTTTGCAGTGCCAGGCCGGCCGCCGGCTCCCCGCAGCCTGCAGGCAGTGCTGGCACGGGGCGGCACACTGCGCCGCTGCGGCCTCCGAGGTCTCTTCTGCTGCCTCCTGTTTTACAGAGGGGAGCAAAAGAGCGCAGAAAGGGCAGCCCTGCTGTCAATGAAACCAACACCTGGGAGGACATCAACTGCAGGCTGCACTGGACAAGTTACTTTTTGGCATCCTTTGTGTTTCGGGGAGCAGAGTTCAGAGTAAAATCAAGCACTGAGAGTAGGCAGGGTCAGGAGGAGCAATTCTTAACAGCTTTCCCGGACCACATCTCACATGCATTTCAAGGTGGGTGCTGCAAAACATCGCCTGCAGAACAGAGCAGGGATCACACATAACTACACAGGCAAAGGAGAACACATTTAAGTGCACAAATATGCTACCACCAACAAACCAGGGACGATTTTTAAGAACACCCCCCTTCCCTGGCGCAAGCGATGCTACAGCCCGAGCTGGGGCTAGCAGCAACACCACTGCACGTCAGGAACTACCTGCAGAGACGACAACGCTTCGTTATTTCACTATGCAGGTATGTTACGCACAAAGCAAAGATCACAATCATGAGTTACACAAAAAAAATGTTCTTTATTTTCTGGGTTGGTTTTGGTTTTTGGGTTTTTTTGGAACATGTGCTGGCCGTTCCACGGGGAATCTGAGGGAGGGGGAACTCAAACCAGGAAATTTGTTGTACAACATACAGGTCTGACAGGAGCTAGGCAATTTTTACATACAGATAATTTTTTTTAAGAATTCCAATTCCACATGAAGCACGGTTGAATGATCATGACTGAAACACAAATACAAAACACACCACCGCAAACTACAGAAACAAGGCAGCACTTTTGTAATACTGAAAATTCTCTGCCACTGGCAGTCATTAGGAAGTAGCAGTAAACATGTCCAAAGGTTTTTCGGGATGCAGAGCAACTACAACCAATGCTTTCAACATGAAAGTCAACTGTAAAACAACAGTTTCAGGTAAAGCCTTAAATTAAATCTAATTGGGAAAGGAGTTCTACAACAATCAATGCTACTTTAGCTCCTGGACTGATCTGAATTTCAGCCTTTAATTACAGAGCACATTAGGATGCCCACTATAGAAGAAAGATTAATTTTCATCTCCGTTAAGTAGGGACATTTGGAAACAACTTGATTAATCTTCAAGTATTTGTAGCGATGCATTGATAAATACGTCCATCTCTTTCTATTTCCTTACAGAAATATCAATGTAAGCCACGCAAAGACCCCACGCTACTGAATTGGCAGGACTCCAAATTCCAAACCTCCCTTTGGGTCAGTGAGGGCTGGGGAGCTGGCCCGCCAGAGAGGTAATGGGACATCGCTGGTATTTCTATCCAGAACAGGCAGAATGCTAATGAAATAATATGCTAATGAAAGCATATCCTCTCCTTCACAAAAAAAATTCTAAAAACTAATGTTAGGAATTTTTTTTAAATGAGACTGGCCATATTGGGTCAGACAAAATACCCACAGAGCTCCACAACCCTGCTCTACTTCTCTCCCAAGGAGGTGCCTACAGAGCCTCAAAACAGGCAAGCGTGGACTGATGGCTCCCCTGCGTCCTTGCAGCCTCCGAAGACTATACAGCTGTTGGAGCAGAGACTTCCCGATCCATACCAAAACGACACTTAGTGCAGCATGAGAAATACAGTAATAAAGCAGAAGCCCCCATTCGCTCTCATGCAAACAATGTGCTACGAGCTGCTCATGGATTGAACATTTGCCCTAGCAGCTCAGTCAGACAGATCCCCTTGCACCATCGTATTTTCATCCTCACTAGGAGGACTGCAAGGGTAGGGAATATGGCACCTTGAGTATATTACACGTGACATAAATGATTTAAGAACTCCAAATCATCACTGTCCTCCCACCTTGCAAAGTTAAGATGTTGCCATGTTTCAAAAAGAAAAATTCTTACAAGAACGGGCACGACAAGCGCACCAAAAAGGTCTGCCTACATGTAACATTGACCTTCGACAACGACCACTCGTGGACACTTAGTGAAAATAAAGCCTGCAGGGCACGGATGAAGCAGTGCTTTCCCCAATCCATACCCTTCCCAAGGCTGCACCCCCCAGCAACGATCATCCTGGCTGTACAACCGATGGCGCATTCCCGCTCAGGGCCCTGTAACTGATCTTAATGCAAAACTGAAGTGAAGGGGAAGGTGAAAGGGGGGACAGAGAGAGGACAGGATAGTTTCACAGTGTCTCAATTTTCACTATACAGGGTCACAAGAATTTTAAATGACCTTATTGCCATGAAAAATCAATATATTAAGATACAAACCGCTTAGGAACATGGGAATAAAACATGAGCATTTGCCACAATACAAAGGCAGGTTAGGAGCACTGTTGTTTTGCAGTACTCATTCCTACAATGCTGTTTACAAGAGACACTCTCCACACCCAGCTTACCACAGTCCGTCTGAAATTTGAGCAGCCTTCAAATAGACAAAGAATGGAAATGGGAGAACGAGAGAAAACAAATCAAAGGCTACCAATTAATTTTCATCTCTCACATTGTTGTTCTTGTTTAGCTGAGGAAAGGGAACCCTTTCCAAGTGAGTTCAGAAATGCTGTGGGCCACTTCATCCGTTCCTGTCAAGTCCTCAGAAGAGGAGGCTGGAAAATGCTAATTACAGGTAATAAAGCAGAACCACTGAAATTTATAAATCTGGAAATTCAGGAAAAAAAAATTCTGTACACAATAATAATGAAAAAATGTATTTAGCACATGTGAGTGAGCAGGGAGTTCCAGACTGTAGATCTGTTTTGCTCAAAAAATTCATGCTAGTGCACAATTACTGTGAAACCTTTACACAGATACAACAAACAGAACAGCCTGTGGGACATGCGCAGGATAAAAATAGTGTCCTTACTCTGCTTTTTCATTGTGGAAAACACTCATACCTTTTTCTAAATTTGGAAATAGAAGTTCTTTCTCTTTATGCCCCTCTCCCTCTTTCATATTTTAAATTACATATCATAGAAACTTAAAAGTAGCAGTATTTCTTTTTCAGATGAAAGATAACATGCATTCTGTGACTCCCCCGTGCTGCGACCCTTTCTGCGCCACAGCCAAAACGTAATAATAGAGCTCCAGCAGAGGTGTGAATTGCTTCCATTCATCCTCACCGAGTATTAACTTCATACACTGGTATTCATCATTCCACAGTCTACCTATGAGGATAGTTAGTTAATAGCCAGGCTAGTTAGGATAATACTCAGGGATTAAAAACAATAACGTAGTGATTTCCGTAGCATTACAGGAATCAACCGTAAAATTAACACTGTCTTTCAGGTATTTTCTCAGTCACATTTTTTAAGATAACACTCACAATCCCAACTGCCTGTGTACGAGCAGAACATTATACTGCATGGCAAGACTCGGCTTTTTCAGGGGGAGGAGGAAAGAGCAACAGCTTAGCAAACTTTCTGCACCTTCACAGATAATCTAAGTCTTCAGTGTTAAGTCTTGCTGGTTAGAGTTTAAAATAAACTGGCTGTAGTGATACAAGTATTATGCAGTAAACAAGTATTACGCTACAAGAGTGTATGATAAATGAGAAACAATTTCCATAACATTTCTCATAAATATTCTTCCTAAATTCTAGTATCTGAAAAAAAACCCAATAGTTCATTCACATGAATGTAAGGTTTCCGGTTTTCCTGAAAAGGTTTGCTTCAGTCCGATAGGAAAATTATTTCCTGATGTACAGCTGTCATTGCTTTCCCAAGGTATACTTTTATAAGATAAATATTTAGCTTTTTACACTACTGCCAGAGATACACCTTGAGTGGCTGAACCCCTATAGTATAAGGAAGCCTGTGAAACACAGCTATGGGAGGGTAGCTGCAGGCAGGAAGGTGGCTACATCTGGTTATTGAGTTAAACAAGCTGTGAGAACTGCAAGAAAAAAGGCAAGATGGGGAGCCTCCACCATTAATACTCATACAAGGCTGAGAATGTCTGATCAATCCCCACTGTCAAACGTGGCCAGAGACCTCTCAAGTTAGACATGTCCCCTGTGCGCACACACACTTTCACCTGCTGAAGCAAAACTGCTGAGCAAAGTGTGAGGTTTTATGAGAAAAATATGCAATCTAATGGCTGCTGCGGCTGCTCAAAAAGGCGGTCCCACTCCCACCACCCCCACACTTTTCTTGTCCCCTAGGTGAGCTCACTCAGCTCATATTTTTGGCAGATCTCTCAGTCACAGTGGTTTTCTGCTAATTAAACATGCTGACCAGGAGCCACCGACAGTGCCACAGAAGTAGTTGGGAACTTCTGGCCAAGAGTGGACATGCTGTTTCTGGTACTGACAAACTATTAAATGTGTCACCTTGCGTCACAAAACCTCTGCTAGAAACTTCAGGATAAAAATAACTGCAGTCTTTTCTAGAAGATAGTGTACCAATTCCTGCAGAGTGGGGATCCTACCAAAAATTCTGAATTAGTTCCCAGGCATCACCACACACATCTATTTCTATATTAAACTCGTAAGTAGAAGAATATTCCCCAGGCAAAAAGGATTCCTGAAGCAGTACCAAGCTGCACCACCTGGGTGCCTTCACGCCATCTATCAAAATTGAAAACTATCTTACGGATCCTGAGAGCACCGAATGATCTGTTGGCATGAGAAATTCTAGTTTGTCAGCACAGGAACAGAGATGCTCTGCTATTTTCTGTTCCTCCCTCTTAGACAGGTAAGGACCAAGTACATTCAATCAGGGTTATGTTAAAGTTGGCACATCAGCGTTTTCCAAGTGCCAAGTGACATAATTAAAAAGGTTAATAGCACAGACGCATTGCTAAAAAGTTAGAAATGCGGGGCTCTGGGGCATCTCCCCTATCTCAACTGATAAAACATAGGTCAACATATTAACAGAACTGTCTCAGCAGGACTTTCTAGCAATGGTCAAGTGATTTTCTAACTGTGCACTCTATGGACAGAAAAATGCATTTAAATGTCACTTACTAGCTGCTTTCATTACTTTCCTATGTTTCACTTATGTCTTATTCCACTTCTCAGATGTAACAGTGCTAAGTTAAATTAAAAGAAATATCGTATCTGGAAATAATGAAGAACCTTCCCGATCTCTAAATCTTGCTGTTTGAGGCTGAGGTCTAATTTCTTAACTTTACACAAGCCACTTCTGTGGAGGCTTAGCTTCCTTAGGGCATAGAGTCTCTGAAGAGGTTAGACTTTTTTAAAGACATCAGATTCCATCCGATAGAAACAAATTTTAAAAACCTTACCACGATATCAGCCACTGCCTTCATTCTACTAATATGAGGAACTTCTGTGGTGGGCACTCGATACCATATTTAACAGAGCCCAGTTGGTGTTGAAAATTGACTTAACATTTCATTTAGTGAAAAGAAGAGGGAATAAGGTACATGGAATAATAATAATAAGGTACATGGAAGTTTAGAAATCTAAGATAAAATTATGGTTCCATAACCATAAAATTTCCTTTGTCTTCAGCAGAGGCAGAATTTCACCTTTCAACCCCAAACCTTCTCTGACATGCAACAGTACATAAATATATAAACACTCTATTTCAAATATGAAACAATTTTAAAAATGGGAAGAAGACAGAAAAAGAAAGAATTCTTTCACTGGGAGGAATACTGAGGTACATTGAATAATATTCAAAAGCAGACATTAATTAAAGAATGTCTATTATTAACTGCAAAATGGAAATACTTCCCAATGCTACTAAACACTATTATGCTAGATGAGCAAAGCCTTCTAATTTAAAAATTACTTCAGTATGGTTCAAGTACAGTGAGGTATAAAAACTGTATTTAAAGAAACAATTAACAAATATTATCATGATGTGCCCATTAAACTGGGCTAAGGCAGTTGGTTTCTGGATCCAGGTTAGGATAAATTAGGGTAAACATTTGGAATCAGGAAGTTCTTAATATGAACTGGCTGAAAATTTGGAAATTATTCAAGCAATAGAAGTCTTCCACAGTTTAGGATAACGTATGCATTATGTATGCAATGTATCCTAAATGCACACATCACGATATGCACATCATGATTGATGTAAACAAGTTAAAACAAGTTCCTTCAAGGTTCCGCTTTTTTTCACCATGTGCACTAAACCATTTTTGCATTGCAAAATTCTCAAGAGATCTTTTTACCCATCATAATTACATCATTAAAAACTAATATTTTAGAATGGCAAAGACTAATTGTCCAGTAACTGAAAAGAGTGACTCAAGGAACATCACTAATGCAGTTAAAATAGAGTGTTATTTCTTCCATAGACAGCTTTGGTCAATGTTTCCTTTAGGATGTCCAGCATTCATTTCAGTAGTTTTGACACGTCTCTGGTTCTTGCTGTCCTTCTGAAGCTCAGTTCAGACAGTGACAACAGGCTGTTATTGATTAATCCAATTGATAATTATTAGAACTAAACTGAGAAGGCCAACACAAATGCCAAAAATAACCAACGCACATGCCTGTGAAGAAAGAAAAGCAAAAATTAGTGTTTTACTGAAGGAAGCATTTTACATTTCCAAGGCTTATAACTAATAACGAAAAAAAACTGTAAGAACAGGTTTAAATAGTGTCTTTTAAAATAATCTTTAATGTTTCAAATTGCTCGGTCTTCAAACACAAGCTATCTGCTTAGGGGGAAACTAAACTAAGCTTGCTCTGGGATAGTTTCATTGGGAATTCTCAGAGCAGTCTGGTTTGCTTGCTTACCCTATCCATCTGCAAAAAACAAAAACAAAAAAGTCATTTGCCCTTTACAACTCCGAACGAATTAAGAAACTGAGTTTGTATTTTACTCCAAATATAATTCAAGTTACAATGGATTCTTTACATTTTTGAACAACCAGATTATAATAAAACCACAGTTCAAGAGACAGTAGATTGCTTATTTTGCAAAGCCCCAAATCTGTTGGAACTAGTCATGACTTTAAATGGTCAGAGAGCATTGTTATTAGATTTCCTTTCAGATTCCCTATTTTGTCAATACAAGAGCAGCCCTATGAATCGTAAGAATGGCAGAAGGACTATGTATAAACAGTTTGTCAGCATTTTAGCCACTGTCATAGAGTTGCTCTGCTGAGCAGTGGTTAAAATGAAGACAGTTACAGTGTAAAATGCAGGCTGCTGCACAAATTCCAACTAGAACTTAACCTACTACACTAAAAGAGGAACCATGAAGAGGAGAAAAAGAAAAGAGGAAGGGAAAAAAAAGTTGGTTTTGAGAAGGCTTACACAGAAACCAAGCATAAGCACTGTTTCACTTAAATGGAGTTTGGCTTTGTCCCAGCTGCCCAGACAACATCAGAGTGATGCGTAAAAACTGAGGAGAAATTGGATTAAAAGTCAACATCTGAAAACTATAGGGAAAAGCATGTATTCAGATCAATAGTCCAGCACATGGACATACTGCTACTCAAAAATCTGTTGTGAAGACAACTAGATCTATCATGAAGGATAAAAGAAAATGCTCATAGTTTTTGTGAACTGCAATGAAAATGGGAACTTTGCCCCCTGGATTACGTGCTCTACGGTGTATTAAGATGCATCTAAAATGGGCCTGTTTAAATATAATTAGCACACATGAATAAAAAGCATACCCCAAGTTTCTGCGGTGATAAAAAGTCCTCTCTGCTAAGTTTAAGATAAAATAGTCCAGGATATACAAAAAGCAAACACGTTGACATGGTTGAACCTTTAAAAAACAGAAAATAAGATTTTACTTAGTGCACGATTGAAGTATATTAGTTTATCATAATACTGAATTTTTTGAATAAAAGTTTTAAAAAAACCCAACAATGAAAACAAACTTACCAACTACTCCAAACACATTTTTAATGTCCGGCACGTACATTGCAAACAGAACAACAATTGTATTCAGTGTTAAAGTGACAAGGATATGGCAAATCCACGACACAGGAAGATGAGAGAAAAATACCATCAATACAGCTTTCCTTGCCTACATAATATGAAGAGAAAACATTGCATGGGTAAATACATACATATACATATATTTTAACCTTACCTCAATTTCATAAACTTAAGAATTACATCATTCCAGATGTGAAAGAGCATTTTAAAAATCAAAATGCAAACAATTTAGTAATAGCTAAATGTTTTGTCTTTCTGTAACACAGAGTTTAGTTTAGTATTAAAGCACTATTTATCACGTGGCCACTAGTCTTAAGGAAGTACCTTTGCAGGGACAAAAGAAGGTCTGGGGGATAATGCTTTGTCTCTTTGAACATACTTGGTAGCAAATGTCAGCATGTTGTCAGCTGATATGTAATCTATACACTGCTTCTATATACACACACAGTTTTGCATGTGCAATTTTTTTGGGTTATAACGGAATGAATTTTCAGTTCTACCATAGTACTGACAAACTAAAGTAGGGTTTTAGGTGAAATAGGTCAGTATGTGTTTTTAATTTACAATTAAATTGAGTTTTCAAGTGTAAGTGTGCTTGTGTGTGGGTGCGTGCATGTAGAAAGGAAAAACCAANGGTGGGGAAAATCAAACTAAATAAACTTTAGAAGTTCTAAATACTCTAAATTAAAAACAATGCTGTGGGCTAGTTTTAATCTGAAATCTGTCTCAAGAGCACAAATTAGCTTAGTGGTTAGTTGTTATTTTGGAGCTCTCATGGAACATATGCAAATATGTGGTCTTTGATCAATCACTTGACAAGTGAATAAGATACACAAGACTAGATGTGACTCAAATATTGCAGTCTGCAAAGCATTAGCGTTACCATTGCTTATACCAGCTTCAAACTCTTAGGAGTACTTACTGGGAAATGGATTAGAGGGACCGTCAAAAGCACGGCAAACAGTATGGCTACTTTAACAGTCATGATGACAGTATCATGTGGCAGGTACCTGCTGTAACCTTGTAGCAATTCAGAGTCCACTTTGTCTGAAAACCAGAAAAATTAATTGCTTTGTTAATCAGTTGAGAACTAAGATATTTAGCAACGCATACTAAGCTTACATTCAGATTGATCAATTTGCTTGTGACTAATGCGGAGTGGAGGGGGGTTGCAGATACGGGTCACTTTGGCATTACTGGTACACTAGGATACATAACCTTGAGAAAACTGAAAAAACTTCAGGAGGCAAGTCTCTGTAGAGCCTCTGCTGAAGATAAAGCTACCTAAAGAGAAGATACAAATATGAAGGAGAAAGCATTAAAAAGAAAGATGATGTGACAGGAAGCCAAGTACACAATACTGTAAAACTTGTTCTGTGTGTCTGAAACAATCAACACTAGACTCTTTTGGTTCAAAGTAGAAGCCAGAAACAAATTAATTTTGATAAATTGGCTGAATTGCATTTCCTCACACACCCCCCCCACACCAACCTACTCACCCACC
>VZSZ01008388.1:137982-173418 GCA_013398815.1 Ibidorhyncha struthersii | reverse complement strand
AATTTCATGATTTGAAAGAAAAGCTGCAATTCTAACTTAAAGGAAGAAAGAAATGTTCAAAACTATGCTAGCATACGTGCTTTTACTGACTATAGTTAACAATATATTGCTGGATGACATGAAGAACAATAACTAGCATCAGTTGTACTTCTAAAAGATATTTCTTATTAAAAAAAAACAAAACACCACACCAAAAAAAAAAAAAGTAAACTACTGACAATTGAGACTGATTTTTCCCTATGCCTGAGCAGACAAGTGCAATGCAAGGACACCTGAAGGCTGTCAGTTTGGATTCTCACAGCACCCAGGGAATAACAGAGGACTGCACTGGCAACACACCCCAAAAAGGCCAAATGCTTTCAGATGACAACTCTGTTTTCTTCAGCAGTAAGAATCTCATGTGCTCTCCACCACATGCATATTTAGCTTTGCAAAACTGACTCTATTGTGGAATTAGTATAGTACTGTATACCATGGACACACCATCATAAGCATTACTTTTGTACTACTCAAGGCAGAAGTGTGGCAAAAAGTGATGAATCAGTAATGAATCCTTCACCTTTGACTTCTGCCCTTTTAAGGTGAAAATTTTCACTAAGTTAACAGCATAAGTCAGAGCCCTGAAAGTGGTCTGCTGCCCTAACTTTTGTTTTTTTTTGGCATACCTTGACTCTGCTCTTTTGGACTTCAGAATGGAGCAAAAATTTCCACCAAAGTCCAGTCGCCGTATGAAGTTTCAAACAAACTTCATTTTCACAGAAAACAGAATAAACCGTCTGAACCACAGAAAGATGAAGCACGTCTCATTTCAAAGAGGGAAGTCTTTTTTTGTTTTCAATTTAAAATAAAATGTTTTACATTTTCTCGGACTGGTGTTTTAGGAACAGGGAACAGACTCTCTCTATTTAAAGAAATAAGTTAATTAAACAAGACAACCAAGTAGTGAAAAAGGGAGAAGAAGTTGGCAAGGCCGGGGGCAGGGAGGGAATCTCTTACAGACATCCACTGTTGGTTCCAGTGTTTTAGGCTCTTGAGTCTAGGAGTTACTAAAAGAAATTAGGCTTGCAGAAAACCAGAAGTGTTCCCAGTGAAACAGACTAAAAGGCTACAGTCAAGACAGAGTCTCGTCCCAAAGAAATTGTGACAGTGAAGGTAACAGGAACTGGGATGGTTTCTAGGACTACTACTGTTTTTCTTTTTTTCTTTTTTTTTTTTTTTTTTTTTTTTTTTTTCTTTTTTTTTTTTTTTCTCTTCTTGCTGAGATTTCATCTGGTGTCAGATCGTTAGCCCACACTGCCTGCTGAATCTCTCAGACTCAGAGTGGCACTCAAAATTATATTTTCCTACAAACCACACGGAGACAGTCAGGAAACAGTAATAGTGGCCTATACGCTATTAGGGGTTTCAGGACTCCACATATAGTTTTTCAAAGGATTCTGAGTGTCAAGGGAATATTTTCAGACAGTTACGGTCAGACATACACTTATACTCAGGGAAAAAAGGTGCAAAATCCCCTAGAAATCTGGAATTATTAGCTGCTGAAAGCCAATATTCTTGGTGCTTTGTCAGACACTATCTCAACCCCATGATCAAGAAATATAAAACGCTCTGAAAGGAGAGGAAATCCTAATCAGAATACTTTTGTCTTACTGCCTTACTGTCCCTTATAAGAATTTTTATTCACTCCAATCAACACAGGTCAGCATGATCTTCTCATAAAAATGGTGAGTTTTCAGAAGATATTAGAAGAACCCTCATAGATGACTGTGATGCATTTATGTGACAGCATTTGTATGAAACTACTCCAGAAGACTGATCACCAGGTAGAGGCGATCCAATTTCACAATGCATGCTATGTGAGCAAAACACACTGTAACAGAAATTTACAGCAGGATACATAGAGCCGAATGAAATGTCTTAGAAAAGGCGCGACACTGTGATGTTACATGACAGGATACTAAAATTGCTGTATGAAATGGACCCTCACCTATTTCTGCCAAGGTTATGATGGACCCTTAAAAAAAGGCCACTATGCAGACAAGGGTTCTAAAATCCTTCTGTGTACTTGGGAAATGCAAGAATACCAGACAGACGAAGTCATCTATGTTTAAACTCAACTAAAAAACTGTATCCAGAAGCATTCAAAAGTCCAAATGCAGAGTTATTAAACTGGTACTGAGGGACATTGCCATGTAAACTCTACAGCAAATGAAAATGAAAGATGTCAGTAGAATTTGGCAGGGCATCATGCCCCACCCACTCTTGTGTTTTGTAAATAAAAAGGTATATTTACTTCATCAAGCAGTATGTCAACAACATCTCTAAGAAATGTGCATTTCTTGGTCCCGTTCATGTATCAAACAGATATGATCTCTGGCTTAGGAACTGCACGCAACACAAATTATTGAAGACCGGAAGCATGTGCTAGGAAGCCCAACTCAAAGCTTATCCTTTCAAATTTTTAAATCCTTCCCTAGTCTTTTGTCATTGCCCTCCATTGAAGTCAAGACACAAAATTAGATGGGCACTTTCTCTGATTCGGACCTTCTAATTTTCTTACGTTGTCAGTTCTTTTCTGGAGTCCTCTAGTTTGTGTTTACATTTATCATTCATTATTAGCCCTCATTCTAAAGAATACTTGAAGAATACACTTACCATAAAACGTCAGGTACCCAAACAGCGCAGACATAAAGTAAATTAGGAAACTCAGACCAATTCCTGTGACAGTTACATTCTGCATTCTACTTTTGGATGGACTAAAACACAAAAAGAAACCCCAGAAAATTAGTGTTGCTTAATCTGTATTGTGGACTATTAAACACAATGCAATCTACATTAAAAAAAAAAAAAAAAAAAACCAAACCAAACACACAAACCAAAAGAAAACTAAACAACCAAACCTGCAGCTTGCCTTTCATAAGAAAGCATCCATTTAATTTATGGCCACAGAGTTTGCTTAGGTCTGTGCTGTCAGCAACATTTAGGGTTTTTTAAAGTATTTTTAATCTGGTAATTAAAGGGCACTTTTCATGCAGACAACTAACATTGGCCCCATCTTGTAGTGAATTTAGACATACCAGAGTATTTTTTAAATCAAAATTCTGTTTTATACAGAATGATACATATTCAGAGTCAGGAACAGAATCTGGGTCAAAAAAACCCACTGAATCAGATGCGGCCAAATGCAGATTCAGTTACAGTAACAAAAATTAACTAGTAAGTACCTTAGCAAATGACCTTTTTTCTCCAGATTGTCCAGGCCAGGACAATGTACTGATATTGATGATGGACCCATTATTTGCCACTTTTCTCTCCTGTAAGAGAGGAAAAGGCAGTACAGACTAAAACTGTACATTTCCCCAAAACATGAAAGCTACTTAGTTTGCATTGTTTGATGGCACTGACTTGAAAATAAAAAATTTTCAAGATTGATTTAGGGAAAATATTACAGAAATACTATAATTATATTTTAATATTGCATGTGTTTTCATATATTACCTTCGGAGCTCACAATAGATGGGTAAGACTGAGGTATGGCAGAGAAAAGAGAAGGCCATAGTTGGTATTGCATAAGCACTCTAAAATAGAAGAGAAACATCTTGTAGGTTGTTTGTTATTACAGATGGTTGGAAAAATATCTGGATGAATTCAGAATTCAATTCAAGCGTTGGAAGTTAGTGGAAATTTTTCCACATTAATGCTTTGAGATAAATCTCCACAACACAGAATGGCATCTCTGAATCATTCCACAAAAAAATGGACCTTTTCAACTAGTATCTCTTCAAGTGGTGGTCATAGCTTACTGTTTCATGATCAGGAAAGGTCATGCTGCCTATAAGCCAACAACTAAATGATTCTTTTTTAGCTATATTGAGGCCAAGTACTTACATAAAAAGAGTAGGATTTGACCCAGTAGGTTTATCACTCATTAAATTTTCTAAGAAGCTTTCTAAATTCTAATAGCCATAGCTACTGTCAAATTACTGATTCCTTCATCCTGACTTCACTATTTTCTTACTGCTCCTTCACAAAAATTTGGATACAGCATCCAGAAAATGTAACATCCTTTGGCATCTAAAGTTTTAAGATAGTTATACAATTAAAGTTGCAACCACACAATTAGTGGTATATTATTCCAAAATTTTGTAATAGAAGAGATGAATCATCTAGAATAGCTTACTTCAATTGCCAAGTGGAATAAGCTGAACTATAACAAACACTTTTGTGCTGACATAATCAGGTCCATACTGGTAAAAATACATCACTTTTTACTGATAAAATTAAAATGGAAAAAGTAGAGATGAGTCCCAAGGTTCTTCAAAGCACAAAAGGCCAGACAAAAGGCCAGAATCTCACAGTAGATGTTTCTGGTCAAAGCAAAATTTCTCCTTTGATCTACAGATAACACTTGTCCCATGTTTGCATTGCCCAAGCTTTTTTTTTTCCCCTTCTCTTTTTCTTGGGAGGGTGGGGGTGGACTTTGTTTTTTCAGACAAATGCAACCAACTGTGTCCCTCCTAAATTCCACTATGCTACAGGCCTATCCCAGATTTATTCTTCCCCTTTTCCTTTCCTCTTCACCCCACAGAGACTAGGTTCTACGTGACACTTCCGCTCCTGCAAACCTTGATGGGTGGTGACAAGATTTAAATGCCACGTTAATTAACAAATACCAGGGCTGGCATCCAGCAAAATGCACAAGATTGCATTAGGCCTGAAGAATTTGCTTCAGGTAAGAAAAAACTAAGGTTAGGTCCAGGCAGTTTCCACAAGCCTGTTCTACCTTGCAAGGAACTAGAAGTGTGTATACAGCCAAGTAGCACTGACTTCCAGCTGAGGGCACATTAAGTTGGCTTGATCCAACTGCACCATGAGGCTGACCACCGCTGCATCTGTTCTACTTTATACTTTGGTCATATTTGCAAAATGTTTTCATAAATGCTGCCTTGGACAGTCAGCCTTCATATAAAAAAGAGTGAGACTGGATAACACTTGGCAACAGGTACAGGAAATATTTCAGCAGCCTGTAACTAGTTTTACAGAAGAATAGCTTACCCTGGATAGAGTTTAAACCCCAATTCTTTAAAAACCACCCCCTCCCCCCTTTAAAGTTGTGTATTGTTAATAGAGATTACCTCTTTTGAAAGATGAAAGAGCTTTGCTTTACAATCCCCAGTAGAATTTGAAACCTGTAAGACGTACATGCAAAAAAAGGCATAATGAAAGAATAAGCCCAAACCACAGACATGAAACTTTTTAGTTTCTGTGATGATTAAGAAAAGAAGGAATTTAAATTACAAGTCATTCTGAAAGTGTTAATGTAAAAAAAGCATTACAGTTACTAATAAAATTAGAAGAACTTCAAAACAGCATGCACTTTACCTGTAAAGTCTCTATGGCACTATTTAGAGGTAGAGGACAAGGGATCGACCATTTTTTAATCATAATCTGCAAAGACAGCACATTTAATGTATGAATGATACCCTAAAAATCAGTTTAAATTTAGATATATGCAGCTAAAATATCAGACTCGGTATACAAAGCAGGGAGATACACCCATAGTACATTAACAGGCTTGACTGATAGGCCACAAGAAGGAGACTTGACAGAAAAACTTGTCAGTGCCATTCCCTACAGCTGCTCACTATGCACAGCTGGCAGCCTTATGGCGTGCCTATCTGGAGGTGGTGCACTGAAATGAGCTCTGACATTAACTGAAATACAACCACCGCTCCGCATTCACTCTCTCTGTGCTCCACACTAACTGCCTCCCGTACAGAATAGCTGCTGTGTTAGCTATCCCAGGCTCTTTCCCTAAGCAGACAAGCCCTTAACAGAGATAGAGCAGAGCCTAGGGCTAATCTTAAAAGGCAGAAACATATGGTTTGGACTAGAAAGCAAAGGAAAAACAATAAATGCAATTATTGTCCCAGAATGTCATTGGGGCTTTAGCTACACCCTGCTGGTTTAGGGACTGCCAAGGAACAGGGCCGAAAATCAAAGGGAAATTAAAGTAAGAAGTGTTACCTCCTTTTTCAGGAGCCTAGTTTAAAATGATAGTTGCATTGCTCTCCTAAACCTAATTAATTTCCTATTGTAGTTGTCTGGCTTTAGAGGTTATAATTCTTTTGAAGCCTAGAGCAAATAATTAAAAACTTAATTAAAGACTCAGATTCACATGGAAGAGAGCGCTTCTCCTAGCTCAGAGAACTACTTTTTGCTTGCAGCCAAGCAGTGTTTCCCAGAGGATAAGGATTAGATGCTCCCTCTTGTCACCAGTGCTAGGAGTAGCAAACAAATGCTACCTCCGGACAAAATGTGGGGAAAGGAAAGCGGGTACATGGCACGGTGAGTCCATTGTGGCAATAACACATCTTAAATTGCATGACTAAGAACAACTCACAACAACTCAAGGTACGGAACTAGGTAGTAGCTTGCTCAACAGCAGTCTGCAAACTTTGTGGAAAAGAATTATCAACGGAAATCCTCCAGCTGTGTTTCTGACACTGAACTAGCACTGGAGATCTGCTCTTACCTGCTTATTCATTGGATAAGCTGCCTCCCTCTGTGCAAGGTGAACTGCAACCTCATCTGAGGAAGAGTGTAAGAAGGGACAAGAACATGCTGGTAGCACATCAAGAAGTTCAACCAAAGAGCGAGCAAGGGAGAAGGAGGAAAGGACCAAACACTAAAACGTAACTTGGCCTGTATCATACATATGCATGACTCTGTCATATGGTTCACCCCTGCTTCATATCCTTCTTGTGCACTAAACAGCGAGAAGCTATGAGCTGAGATGCAGATGCGGACTGCTGCTGCAACCATGGACGCATGGCTGTGCTGTCTCCCCAGGAAGTCCAAGCTTGCTGGCTAGCTGAAGACATTTATGAGGTTGAGCAAGAAGGCAAAATATTTTTTCAAGGAGATCTCTGTATTTAAAAGCACCCAGAAAGGGAAAATAAAGGAGACGCTTTGAAAGCTCCAAATTAGAAGGCTTTGTGGGAGCTCTGGCTAAGGTTAGAATAGGCTTCCTGAGCAATGAAATGGGGGATGAAACTAAAGGGCAAGCTTTGGGGAAAATAAAGTGTGCCTGGCAGTGGTGGGGGCAGGGTTTCCTGCAAGCTAAAGAGCAAAGATATATATAAACATTGCAGAGGGAGGACAAGACAAGCCAAACCTAAAAAGCAGAAGAACATTTTTTCTAAAGTGAAATTAATACCGATTAAGAACAGACTGCAATGGAAATAAGAGGAGACAAAATAAAACACATCAAGTGCATTTAAAATCTCTAATTGCATTTGCCCACCTGCTTAATTATTCAAATCTGTTTGGCTTTCCAACTGTAGTCTACCCGCTATTTCTAATGAGGTCCCCGCAAAAGGTAGAGATTTTTAAGTTGGCAGCACAGCCCAGTTAGCTGAGCAGTCATGCAAACAGCACAATGTTCCTCTGGAACTTTAAACCTATTTCATATAAACGTTGTCTTTTGAGTATAACAAACATTTGGTTTCCAGTGAAAAAACCTAAAACCTAAAGAGAAGTTCTAGTGGAAATAGGGTATTTTAAACCCACAACAAAAGCATCGCTAAAATATAAAGTTAGAGGCTCAAACTGTTCTAACATTCTTAGTGATGTAGCTTTTTTGTATCCTGCGGAGGGAAAACAGGAATCCCTTTATTCCAGCAGTACTGACAGCACTCAGCAAAGAGGGGCTCTTGGTGCATAACATCATTCATTATATAAGGCAGGTTCCCAATCTGCATCACATTTTGTTCTGGGAACATAAACAAGAGATTTAGGAAAATACCATCAGGAATCTTTAACACCTTTGTTGAACAAGCTACCAATAGGGCTGTCTCCACAAAAAAAAAAAAGAAAAAAGAAAAATCTGTCTTTACTCTTCACCAATACTCAATATAGCAATAGGGGAGGCAATTAAAAAACAAAAAGTTTAACAATCCCATTTAATTTCTTTTCACTTAGGATTCAAGTCAGCAAAGTATTCAACAATCCAAACCAAAAGTGCTCAGGACCTCACAGAACCTGGCTTTGAATTAAGTTACATATATTTGTTCTTCTCCCAGATCAGCTCATCTCAGCGTTTTCACTTTTTTCCAAATGAGGACTATAAGCAGTATATTAACTTTAAAGAAAAAGATACTGAAGCACAGCGAGGAGATATGTGACCTGCCAAAGCTCCACAGCAGAGCACAGAGAACAAAGAGTAGTCTCTAGACTTTTTGCTCAGTGCACTCACTAGACCATACTGACCAAGACATATGCTGTCTATTGTACCTATCTTTTCTGCGGGCTGTATTAAATCTGTGGCTTGCTGGCAAAAAGCTGAACAGATGGTATGCACTTGAAAATGCACAGAATTATTGTATATGCAAAATATAATTGTATTACTTCCATATGACTACCAGTTTTCTTCTGGAACAAATTAAAACATATCTGCTATACAGAAATTAACATTGTGCAAACTAAAACACCATTTCAACAGCGCATATCACCCACTTCAAAGGCATTAGATACGACAACTAAACCGCAGTTAATGCTTTTGAGTTTCATTGCCTAAAGAAGTCAGAGAAAACATTCTGTGAAAGTATTAGTTTCCTTTAAATATCCATAACGGCTTTTAAAAATTGTGACCTCAATTAGATTTACTGTGGCTGCTTCTTTGTCACTTAACAGAGAGTAAGAACACAAATGTAACCATTTCATAAGAAATCCAGTAGTCTGTGTACTTCATTTATACTTTCTACCTACTTTTTTTGACAGAGAATCAAAACTAAACCCTAGCTTAAATCATCCCAGCTTGACATGTCTTCACACAAGTCTTGCTTACACACTTGCCTTTTCTGAGCCCAAAATTGTTTTCAAATGCATCCACCCATTACAACAGCTTTCTTCAGACACGTATACACATTCCCACTGAAATCCAGGAGATGAACTTGTTTTAAAACTCTTTCAACTACCTTCAACCAAAGGCCTATTTCATCATTAGTTAGTGCTTTGTCTTTTCTTTTTTTTTTCTTTTTTATTTTTTTTTAAAGATAAATTTTAGGAGAGAGGTCAAAAGTTAAGGTAATTTATAAATATTACAAATAAAATTCCATTAGCTCCAGAGAGGCTGTGGCTGCTCCTCAATGCTCAGCATAGGAAGAATACTTCCCAAGGTCCCACAAACACTGCAATTCCCCAGGGATACCCTAGGGAGATGTTTTGACAGCTTTGAAGTTCGGTTTTATCACATGGTTTAGTTCCTAATGGATTGCCTTGGTCTCCTGGATGGCATGTTTGTTCAACTTGCCTTCAACTCTGTTTATCCCTTTGTAAAACAGGTATTAAATGCAAGTCAGTGCAAGCCAGAATGACAGGGGAGAGGGGGAACATTTTACCAAGCTCCCAAGTAAGATTCTTGTTTCTATACCTAGATGACAGAATGCAAGTTGCTTGGTTGTACTATGTATTACACATGTGCATTAACACACTTTTTCCCTGTAAAAAGAAAAATAGTGCAACTTAAAGGCACGTTTTCCCTCTTAGATCTGCCTAGCAGGTCTCACTTTTGATATCTGGAAACATCTACTTCACAGGGGCCTGGAGAGGGTGAACATCAGGGTCAAAAACCCCCATATGGCTCAGAGAAAAGAACTTTTCCTTTCAGTGGGAAAGAAGAATAAGGTCATTGACGTATTAATGAATCTTGTAAACTGCCTTAATGAAGTTCTAGTTTTCTTTGCCTTTTTTTTTTGAACTCTGTCACTCCATTATATATGTAAATTTAATTTATTTGGAGTATATTAAATTTTCCTCTGCACTAGTTGCAGTAAGTAATCGTTAGAAGCTAAGAAAACAGAATTCCATTCCATTACTAGTAGGGAAACAAAAGTATATGTGCCAGCAGCTCCCTTCACTGCACCGTCAGCAAAACAAAAATATTGTTACATTTACCAGTCCAAAATATGATTATTTTAAATCTTTTCACATGCTTGAAAGTTGATATACATTTCCAGCAAAACAAAAGTAATCTGTCCAAGCAAGCACGTACTGAACTTAAGGACAACTAAATTTCACACAAGAAGTTAAGGGGGGAGGGGAAGACAATTCATTTCAAAATGGGCTTACAAAAACATTCAAACAATAAGAAAAAAAATAGATAAGCTGTGCACAGATTTTTAACTTACCACAAGAGCAAAGTACACCATAAAGAAAAATGATAAACTACTTGTGTAGCCAAGAAAGCCTGTAAAATAACAGTAAAAATAAAAGAGAATTTATAAGGAAAGTGATCCTAATGTACAGCTAAAGCTTTACATTTTAGGCATGTTTCCTATTACAGTGCTTGGTATCTGGGGCTTAGGACTCAGAATAACAACATTCCAACTGCCTGTCACAGATCATTTATGTAGTTTTGTAGGGCAGAATTAGAACTGGCTTACCACTAATGGCATGCTGTAAGTAAATGCAGCTCTTTAATGTTCTGCTGTAAAGATTTTATTTTAGTATTGCAGACAAAATACTACTGCAACCCAAGTAATAGGTTAACTAGGCAGGGCTGGAAGGCAGAACACACTACAACAACTTAAGTAATCCCCACCATCACCAGCCCCCTGCCAGCTAAAATAAATAAATAACCCATTAAGGTTTTAAAGTCTTCAATAGCAATTGCTACTAAAGTAGAATAATATTCGCTTCTCTCCTTTAATTACTCACCAATTTTAGGAAGAAGCGCAAGAGGAAAAACAATGCAGACTGAAGTAATCAGTAGCAGCAGCCTCCCATCAAGGTACCAAGACCTGTTGGAAAAATCTATTTATGATCGATACACAGCTCAAGAGTCCTAAAAAATATGTTCTACTTTAAACTGTGATCTTAGACAAAATAACTGCTACAACAAGAAAAAGAATATCCAGTCTCACATGCTATTTACATGAATTTGTATCCCTAGTTTCTATATAGTGTCATAAAACAGAGCTCCCACGTAACGAGGAAGCAAAGCACCATCCCGTAACGCACCAGCATTGCAGGCAATGTTGCATAGGCAAGCGTCTGCACAGATCATGGGTCTGATGAGTTATTTCTCAGCAGCTCAATATGCAAATCCCTGCCTTTATTCAAAGGAATGATCAGAGGGCAAGGGTATTTCATACTCTACGGATTTCCAAAAGAAGTGCTTCTATGGTACGCTACATATATCTTGAATTGGATTACACTGAGTTGCATATTTACACAACTGGAAGAAACAGCAACATTAATTCCTACTTACTGCTGAACCTCCCTTCCAGTTTATTACTTCTACATGACCTTAGTTCCTTACCACTTTCAAGAGGTGTGAAATAGAAAGCTAAGCTACCCAACTGACCTGTTTGGAAATCCAGTTACGTTTTTCTAAGCATACCAACTCTCTCTTCTGCCCAAGTTTCATTACACCTATCGTCACAGGGTTTGAATAATAGAAGAAAACAATAAGTAAATCAACTTTCAGTAAATCTGAAATTATGTTTGCTGTCCACAGGTGATATAAGAAAGAACAGCAATAAAGAGGACTTTTCTATCTTTAACTTTGCAGAAAGCGATCACTCATTCTTTGCATACATCCACTCAAGAATTAAAGGACAGAAGGGATGGAAATTATGATAATGAAATCTGCTTTAATGTTTAAACATAAAACTATGCATATAAAACCCCACAACATTGTAGAGGCATATGAAGTCTTAATGCATTTAAAATCTGTTCAAAGTATCAAAATCTCATCTCCAAACTGAGGAAAGCACAGATGGGTAAGTTGTTAAGAAACAGAAACATCTTGAAGTTGGGTCCCCCTAACTTGGCAATAACCATATCCTGTACTGATAAACATCTTGCACATCAGCCTCCAACTTTACTACCTATAAACACCTTGGCCTTTGACCTTCAAGTTTATTTAGTCCAGGATATGGTTAGCACCTAATAAACAGGCAGCACCTCAAGTTATCATAAGAAAAGTAGCGTAACACCTGTGTTAAAGAAAAATTACCATGTACGTATATTAACTACTGTCATACATCATGGACAACCACTAGTGTCACTCGTTTGGAAAAAAAAAAAAAAAAGTAATATAAATGAGGAGAGAATTTTCAAGGTTGAGGGCATCTCCACCATATCAAAATCAAAGTAACACAAGTGACAATGTCTATATTAAAAATTACTCAAAATACATCACTCTTCAAAAAAGAAAATGTATTATTAGCCTAGGTCTGCCACTGCTACAGTGAAAAAGCAACTTTACCAAGATCAGCTCCCTGCTGTAGCATTCTTCACATTGTTATTTAGCCTTCACATATTTTTAAATTTTTCCCTTCTTTCTAGTATGGTGGATGTTCAGACTAGGAGGAACAGTATCACAGCAGCAGGCAAAAGTATAATGAATGCTGCACTATGTGTACATGTGGCACCTCTGTTTTAAATCTCCCAATTCTAATTCTTCTACATTCTAATTCTAATTCTTCTACAGTTGCCACCGTAGCTCACAAGCTCAGCAGGACACAGAAAAAAAGGTTTTGGTTACTTTATGGTACATGAAAAAACATTTTGGTGGGAGGGAGGAAAAGAGAGAGGAAAACTGCAATGATGTGATGGGAAGGAGAAAAAATAATTTTGTAAAATGCTTCATTTTGGAATACTAATTCTCATATTTAAAAAGCTCAAAAAACTGAGTAGTGGACCATTTAATGGTTATCAAAAAACCATGTCCATTCTTTCTCAAAATACCGTTGTAGAAATACGCTTATTTTCCAAAGGCAGAATAGATGTTTTGATATTGCCTTTAAAATCAGTTTGATCTGCAAATTTAATCCTATATGATAAAAGCGTTCCAAATACGAAATATGGAATATAAATCCTTGAGTCTACTGAAAATGCTTTGGCATGCAGATGTTCCTCCTCCCTCCCCCATATTTTAACTAAAAGCAGACATTTATAAATCGCTTTAATTTCATTCCTGAATGCAACAGGACAAGAGATTCATATGTTCTAAATTAGGATCTTACTCTCAGTCCGTATCAATTATATAACACACAAGCAAGACAACTTAATTGCATCAATCATATCCTCCTGACAGGGTCATTAAATGTTAACAGAGGGCTCACGAATTACAACTTCTTAACACAATCCTCATTTGAAACTATGTTCATGTCATCAAAACTATGTGGAATTCTTGTTATGCAGACAGACTGAAACATCTCAACTTGCAATTAACAAGTGTTCATATTGCATGTTTTTGTTTTTTAATAAAGATATGAAGATGTGTTACACACTGGCTCTGAGCCTTTCAAACATATGCACACCTGCTAACCTTTATCTATAAAAATAATTCAATGCACAAAACAATTTTTAAATGGCTTTCCCAAATGTATGGTTTGGGAGGGTTTATGCATATAAAATATTTTCACAGCTAGTTTAACTGACACTTTTGATACATTCCAACTACAATTAAAGATAAATTCTGCACCCAAATGAAAGCGTATCAGATGCTATAATGACTTAACAAAAACAAGAGTTGTGCAACCACATCTGGAAACAAGTGGTCCAGTTAAAGAAGTTTAATCATACTAGTCAATACTTATGCCCTTTGCATAAGCAAGTTGCTACTTAGGCTTGATATTTGATTACCTATTTTTGTTGAACAATTTCCTACAACTTAAAAACTCTGCTAGTAAAAAACTACTCTTAACATCTGCGAAGAAATACACAGAAACAAAATATTATGATCTACCATGGCAATTAATACGGCAAAATGTATGAAATACAGATGTGGGCATACAGAGAAGGGCAGCTGTGTGCATGTACCTGGAATACTGCTTGACCACTGCATTTGAAACATTTACTTGGACAAAGAACAGAGGAGTCACATTGTGTCAAATAAACATTTATCTGTGTAAGAACTCCCAATAACAGAGACAGAAACAGGATGAGACCCAGGCCGACAATCAGCTTACCGCTTGAGGTGTGGTTACTATTCCTATGGACAATTTCAGCTCTTTCTAAGTGCAAAATTGAACTTCATTCCCATCTCAAACTGTAATTTCAGCTAAGAAAGAAGTACGGATGGTGGCAGTACTGACAGTGCACTGAGAATTACAATGGCTCAAATGACTTGCAATAACCAGTTCAGCCACTGTAACCTGCCTGTGTTCAGCAGCATTTGCATCCAGAACATCCGCATTAGGACCCTGATAAACAGCTAAAGCTGGTGGGAGTGTTATCAAATAGGCAGCTTAATAAAGAAGTTGTTTATACTGCCTTTTTTAGGCAGAACAAGTCTTTGAGCAGCATGCGTGCATGCATGCAGGACCTCCAGATTCTACCTATTATGAGTTTTCATAAGCTGTTTGTTTAAAAGTGTATCTTGGTTGGGAAAAGTCACTTTGCATAAACAGAGCTGACATAAAATTCAAAACAGTAGTACATGATGTTATATGCTAAATTTGGGGACAGACAGACTGGAATATACATGCAGCAGATACAGTAGCAGTCTCAACGCCACTGTGTATGAACAGTGGAGTTAGAAGTATGATCTTGAAGGAGAAGGTGATAGCACCCAAATGAAAACCTGATGACTATCACAGCTGGAAGAGATACATTAGCAGACTAAAAATGACATACACACATAAAACATAGTAATAAAATAAAAAAGGCCCCTTACTAAAAGCATATTACTGCAAGGGCCAGGAGGGCAGAAAGACAGAAAACACCACACTTTATTTCTCAAAATGTTTGTTATAAAATGGAAGAGTTATAAATGACAAAATCTAAAATGCACTACAGCACATTTCAAAAACCTAATTTCAAACCTAAAATTCAGCCATAACATTCAGGAATAATACAAGCATCACACAGCTTTGAGACAATTTCACCACATTTCAATCCAGAGAAAGTTTTGAGCTCAAAACATCTGAAAATAGCAGTTCAGAAAAACAGCCGTAACACAATCTAAGATACAGTGTTATGAATGACAGCAGCACTGGAGCAGCTCAAACAAGGTACTTCAGTGCTGAAGCTGCAATGTTTGTCTTAGCACAGGCACAGATTTCTTGCAACAGTTCTGATAGAAATCCGAAGGACACATTCCTTACATATGGCTTTATAGCTCAATTGTGAAGAATAATTTCTTTACTGGGAGCCAAGTTACGGAATTATAAACCACGTCTGGAAACTTGGCATTTTTCCCATGACAAGTCCAATTACTGGAGCAAGACAACAAAATATTTAAATTTAAATGTCTGCCGGTTTTTGTACTGTGGTTTCGAAATATGTGAAGTGATAACATGACAGCAGTTTAAAAGTTTCACCTCTCCCTCCTGTCCCCTCCTGCTTCCCCTTTTAAATTTTTACAGAAGGGAGATTTCTGTAGATGGATTTTTTGCCACTGACTTTAAGGTCGTCTGATGGGAAATTGCTATGAGGAAAGAATCACAATCTGCGTGTGTGTGCTTCAGAAGGCTTGCACATGCCAAATACATTTCATATTCCAAGAACTCCTGTAAATAACTATTTTTTTTAGCATGTGAGATCAGAGGGAAGTGTCAGTACCCATCTCCTCCAGCAGTTCTGAACCACTTTCTTCAAGACAAATACAGAATGTATGAAGCATTTTTCCTTACCCACTCTCGTCTCCACTTAAAAACCCCGCAACAGCACCAGGAAGTTCAGACTTAACAATTAAAAGATAAGAGGACATAGCTGCAAAGAGAAGCAGAACAGATTTAGTAAATGAATACCAGTATCTCTGTCTGTAACAATTAGCATGGCTTAAGCAGAGTGGTTACGATTGGAGTATCTCAGCTATATATTAGACACCATGGCACCAGAAACATAACTTATTTTCTCATATACTTCCTTTAAAAATAGCTGTAAAACCCTGAGTATAGTACTGATCTTAACTAATGCCTCCAAGGACACTGTTACAATGCGAGTCTCGAAACAAGGAAAATATAATTCAAAGGACTAAAAGGCAAAAAAATATAAAATATAGGCCTGACCTTTTACCTGGGAACGTGGACCTACAGCCTAAAGACAGGCTACAAGGCTGCATCACTTCTTCCTCCTTACTCTTTATAAGACATTGTTAATGACGAGAGTAAATAATAAGATTTGTTTCCATCAATACAATAGGATTTTTTTAAAGACTCAGTTTTTATTGTTGCTCAATTGCTGTTGCACTAAATAAACCTATGTCAGAAATTTAGAGACAAGAATAGCATTTGAACAGTTCTTTATACACTGGATGGTTTGGCCCCTGGAGATAAGAGGATTATCAGTGACAGATCTCTGCTTCTCATGCTAAACCCACCACCAAGAAGATCACAACAACAACATGGAGTGCAAAACCTTACAGGAACTGCAAATCAGAAGAGAAATTGTTAGTTACTCTTACAGGAGTGTTAGCTTGAAATTAAGCATTTATAACTCTATTCAGAAGAAAGCAATAATACATACACATAAATCCAAAAGCTACTTCACTATCACTTTTCAACTTTACTATATAAAATGATCAAAGGTATAAATAAGAGGGGTTTTTTTAAATTACAACTTATACTAACCTGATAGCTTCACATACTGTTCGTGTCACTTTTTTCTTTTACATAATCAGCAAGTATTTATATGGATAAACAGCAGAATAACTCAGAAAAATCAAGCTTTACAAACAGCTTTGACGAATATCAAAGCCTACATGAAACTCATTTCCATCCTTCAGCAGCAAGTAATTTTAGTAATGCGCCGAAAAAAGTTTAGTTACATTTAAAGCTTGACAAAAATTCATGTGTTGTATTCAAATATTACTGTTCTATATTTATTAATTCTTTAGAATTTTACAGTAGTTTATTTATTAATGTTTTAAAACTAAAACATAAATTCTAAAAAGATGAATGAACAAACTTCCATAACCTGATTTTTTAATAACTTTGTTTGGGTTTTGTTTGTTTTTTTTAAGGAACATTTTGAACCTTAAAAAACGTGTGGACTCAGACACTGCTGTACTACAGCAGTTAATGTTAAATTTTGAAGAAAGGGAATGTGGTCTCAATAAAGAAAGCAATTTCTATTAATACAAAGTGACATCTACCTACCGCAAGGTTAAATTAAAACCATTTGGTAGGTCACCAAATAAGGAAATATTCACTTCTTCATAATTAAAAGCTCTGGCTTTTCCAATATTCAGGTATATTTCCCTGTTGACGTGTAGCTGTTGATTGTGTCTGGTGAGATATTTATCTGCTGTCCTGATTTTACTCTCCTATTCGCATACAACAGAATGTAGATTCAACCACAGAGAACCTTATAGTGTATTTCTAAATCACCAGAATTTGTAAGTAAATTAACATAATTTCTCACACTAAGCTACAGGCAGATGCATATTTCATCCTAAGCAAAGAGATTTTTAATAAATTGAGGAGGAGGGAAATTCCTCTAAATTATAATCCAATTTTATTTATCCATAAGCCTTCTTTCTTTTACTATACTTTATACATAAGCAAGTCAGAATTTTCATATATTTATGTCCTTCAGAAAGATTTCAGGATTAGTTCTTTTGCAGCCTCAGCTGCAGAAAGCTTCAAATTAATTTCCAGATCAGATTTCCTCCTAATATGCGATCTGTCACTCTTCCCTTGCATTCCTATTAGCCTCTGGCTAATCATTTGATCACTTATCCTTTGTTGTGTGCTTACTCTTTGTTTTTAAAAGAGGAGTCCTATTTCACTGAATTCCACTCCTAAGTAGGAGCCAATCATGCACCAAGAAACTTGCACATGCTAAACATTTGTATGCATCTTTCTTCCTTTCCCTGGGCATATGGGAAACAATCCCACATAGTAGGATTTTTTTTCCCCCCAGTTTATATTCTCTTGTTTGTTCTAGAAGATGAAGAAAATAAATAGTAAATAATTTTATTTATAGCCTGATGCTGAGATAAGATGATGAATCTCATACATAAACCCGAGCAGAACGCCCACACTAGTTTTAAAAGCCAAATCCTGCTTTTTCTTCACTTAAACACAGTTGTAATTCTCACAAGCAACAGCTCCTTGTAGCTTTACTCAGTGTGAAAGAAGTAAGAGACACTAACCACTGTGTAACTTTGTGAAACACACTAGAAAGTAAACAAAGAACATTGTTTGTTTTTTAAAGCTGAAACTGAAACAGTGAACTGTCTTGAAGAAGGGAGTAGCAACTTGCAAAAATTATCTCCAGTAGGAATAAAGTGCATACGGTATGACAGACAAAAAGTCACGTATCCTTTTTTCCAAATAAGAAATTTTACTTAACTTCCCTGACACCCACCACAACCAAAAGCATGTGAAGTTATATGGTAAAAATTAAACATCAGCTATCCTTGGCAGTCTTAACGTGTAACGGAAGGAAGAGATTACACAGTCACAAGGCTGAACTGTGACAGAAGTGAACACAACAAAAAGCATACCTTGTGCTTTGATTTATTCCACTTTGAGATACTGACATCCTCTGTCATTTTGAAAATAATTTTAATGTTTTAATGGCTAACTTTTAAGGCGCCTTTTATCACAAACAAAAATTACAATAAACATACATTCATCTTTACAAGTTAAGCATTCAAAAAAAATTAGTGAACGTCAGAAACAACATTCCCTTCAGAGTTCACCCTTCTTGCATGCATATAGTATGAGAGCAGAACTTACTGCTCTTGCAACCCAGTCCCATCCCCTAAACTAAAAAAGAATGCTATGTTTTCGTCACATTGCCTTCTCTTTGCAACATGAGACATCTATCTTTAGCACTGAATGAGACAGGTTTCCTGCAGAACAAACAATGTACAATGACGTAGTTTGAGGCTGTAGCAATATGCAGATGCAACAAGTACTGAACTATAAGTATGTGAGCAACTTTCATATAGTTGCTTCCTAATTTTTAGGTCATACATTTACATGTATTATGTTATATTTAAATAATTTTCAGTACGCAGCAAGAGGTACTTGATGGAAAACTAAGTAGGTTTGAACTTTTCAATAGGTCTTGCCACAGAAATGCCATAAAACAGTATTCTGCAGAAATCAAAATTATATTACTACTTTATTATTAAATAGGCTTACCACCGTCTTGAACGCAGCAAGAATTTACATTCTTAAAATACATATCACTTTGCCATGTTCTGAAAACTTGGTATTCGCTCTTTGACAGAAGAAAAAGATGCTTGTAAAATATAAAACACAGTACTTGCTTTACACTTTCATTATTATAACCTGCCGTGCCACCGTGAGATATGACTTCCTGAAAATATACATACCATGCATATATTGGTCAGCATGTCCTTATTGTGCTACAGTATTGTTTAACACCGAGCACATGTGCCCTACCTGAAAAAACACTAGTTGCTGGAGAAAAGGGAAGCCAAGGTTATGTTTTTGAAAATAGTCCCCAAAATATCTCTTCTGAGGCAGCCCAATCTTAAAATCAAATACGTGAGTGTCTTTTTGGTTACCAGAGAAGGAAGTGTAACTTTTCCTTATTATCCTACCCAAAAAAGATCAATTGCTGAAGTCTACAGCAAGGATATCAGAGAATATGTACATTAAACTTATGTGTAAACATGTAATTTCTTCCATCCTTAGAAAATACCTGGTGATAAATCCCTTCAAATCGCTTTATTGAAGGGACTGAATCTAACTCTTCTGGTCAGTTTTTCCTCATCTACCGCTATAGCTGATCATATTGGAGTGCTATAAAGATGTCTCTCATTATTAAGCACCATGCAAAAATGGAACCAAGCTGCCCTCCAAACTTCACACCGGAGAAGATAGGGGGCTGGGGAAAACCAGACTGTATCAATACAGCCACACTGGCTTTTCAGCTCCTACTTAGAAAATGAGGGGTGCCGATTTGGGAGTCAAGACAAGTAGTCAGAGCAATTTTGATTCTCATCTGGGGGAATAGCAGGTAAGAGATTCCTCACAAATGCGTACAGATAATTAAGATAATGCAAATGCTTGTAAAACTCATCCTCTAAAGAGTTCAGTTCTCTGTTTTTCCCCAAATACTGAAAAGATTAGAGGCTGAAAAACAGAAATAGCAGAATAAACACTACTGGTCACTGCACACTCCAGCCCAACCAAGCTGGATCTTTCATAGCAACTGCATCTGAGAAACCCCTTTAGGCTTGTGTCTCCCTTTGCTGGTATGGAGGTTGTTTAAAACTTAATCTCTCCTAATCCAAACAATGTGAAGAAGTTAAAAAGGAAAGCAGGGAAGGACTTCAAGAAAGAAAGTGAAACTAGAGAGGATTTTGGGCAAGCTCCGATTTTTCCTGTCAAAGAATTAGAATGGAATAGCAAAATAGGAAGTACTTCAGTATTGCACTTAGCTCCTGGAAAGTAATTCAAATTGTGGAAAGATTAGAAATGATGCATGGATGCCACGGAAAACCATCAACTATTTAAGGCCATATGATGTAAGGGCTAAAGAGCATGCTCTTTTGTTTTCATTTTGCAATGAACCCCCTACCTATTCAACTTTAAGAAGTCTCCCAATTACTTGATGTATTGCTTTTAATATTTCCTCTTAGTGGAAGCTTAAAAAATGAAAAAATTTGTTGGGATCATTTGTTTGTTTTTAAATACAGATGTAGGCTGGGATGTGTGAAAAGAGATGTAACCGTTGTTCATATGCAGAAGTTCTGAGAACAGAAATAGGTTGTCAACTTCTTTTCTAGTCTTCACGTTATGGACACATGCTGATGAATTTCCACTCCTTTGCTTCTTGCTTCCCTTTCCTTCTAAGTTTAGCTTTTATCTGAATTACTATGGCAAGCTTAAAAAAAAAAAAAAAGCCCTTCTTATTCCACAGGGAACACATGGGCAGCAGACTTCTTTTACTAAAACTTCGTTAGTTTAATTGTATTTGTTCAGTTACGCTAATAAGACTGAAGTGTTTTCTACACAGGTCATCTTATCTTTCATTCTGAAGTATAGCTGCAGGTTAGGATTTTTGTTGGGTTTTTTATTTAAAGCAGGCTTAATATTCTTTACAGTATCAAACCTTCGAACTTCCATTCACTACGATACAAAAACACACAAGCATGGGTCATCAATTGTTAAATTAGTACAGGAGCTGACAAACTTGCCCTTAATTAAGGCAGCTCTGCACTGGAAATCCTCACTTTGAACCAGTAAGGATAATTAGGCTTTTAGGTCAAAAGCAAACCACACTGTGAAAACAAACATTCAGGTTTGTTTGAAAACAGAATTAGATTTTCCATACTTAAAGGAAGCTCAGTAATTTCTTAAGGTATTAACAATGCAGGTCTTGGCACGTAACAAGCTGTATTTTATTCTTCCATGATTTGCACCATTCATTTATTTTCAAAGTTTGTAGAGTACTGTACCCTGCTTATAAGAAGAAGGATATTATCACCCATCCACTCAAAAAATATTTGCTCCATTTAAATTTGAGACAAATTCTGTAAATCCTTTTAAAACTAAATTTCAGAATGGACGAACTCCGGGGGTGGAAAAAAAAAATTGCAAAACAAAAATGCCCAGTTACCTAAGACAAGGTAGTGTTGTTTTTGGGTTTTCCTAATATATATGCACAGCATTTAGAAGTCCTGACTTACAGAGAACACACATATACCCCCCCACCCTTTCCCCAAGCAAANAAAAAAAAAAAAAAAAAAAAAAAAAAAAAGAGGCTGGCAGGGTGGAAGTAAGGCAGGAATAAGCCTGGGGGTTCCCGAGGCAGCCAGGCAGTGCGAGGCCGGGCGATGCCGGCAGATGGTGGTGCGGGAGCACGGCTGCTCCTGCAGCAGCCCCACCCTCCCCCGGGATTATTTTTTTTTTTTTTTTCTCCCAGTGGTTACGCCTCTTGATTTACTTCGGGAAGCTTGACAAATACGAACTACGCAAAGGTAAATACGTATTTAGAGTGTGTTACATTCACAGCAGGGTTTCTGTGTATTGTCCGTCATGTTGCCTGTATGAACAGGCCGTAAAACCCAGCTGAAGAACTGAATCCCCCATCAGAACTAATCCTCTAACTTCTATTTACTGCCTGTAGCATTCAGACAGATCCGAGGATAAAATAGCACTCCAGGGATACAGGAAATTTTTTTTTCCTCATTACTTAATCTCACAAAGAAGAAAAACGTGTACCTTTGAGGACATGTTAATTGCAGAATATTGAAACAAAATCCGCAAGCACCAGTTACAGAAATTACACTTAATTAAACTGTATTTATACTAGAAAGTAAGTGATTCTTTGTAAAATTAAGATAGCTGTCTGGAAAGCTTAGTTCCATAGAGTGACTGCAATGATAATTTGGGTACATGCGAAGACAGGCTAGTTTGGCATACTGATCTGCTGCACAAGAATTCCCCTGTGGATCTCAGCCTACCGAAAGAAACTGGAAAAAATCAAGTCTGTTGCAAAAAATCCTCACACAGACCACCTATGCTACGTGGCTGTGCTGCAGGTTCTACTGTTGCACTTAATCCCACCACTAATAAATTTTAAATAATTAAACTCGTTCTCAGCAGTTTCAATTTATGTTTCTGTGTATCACAGCTACCAGACCCTCTGGGCCCAGTCATATCTCCCTACAGCAGTGACCTTCAGCTGATACCAGCCCACAGCCCAGAGAAATATGCCGTAAAACTCTCCGCATACTTCCTGCTAGACCTCAACGCTGAAGATTTGTTAGTGTTGGCAACAGACTGAGAGCTGCTCTTGTGCAATACTTTATTGTGTTTGTCTCCATTTTTCCACCAGCCTTGCTAAAATAATTCCTTTTCTAACTTCATTACATACGCTTTAAGATTCCTACCGATTTTCTCTTGGATGCGGCTGTGGATTGTCCTCCTTTCAGTCACATCCACAGAGAGGACAATCCCAGGAAGAGAAATTCCCCGTCTTCCTTCCCCCCTTCAGAAAGCATCTAGGAAGCTCACAGAAGTTCCCTGGCAGGAGAGGGGGAAGGGCTGCGTGACGCCGAGCCACAGCTTTGGCCCACTGTGCCTCATCCATCACTTCCTAGAAGCACCACGCTATTAAAACAATAGCGGAGACTCCGTCCAACTCCTGTCACTCCTGGGAAGGATTACATAAAGAGCCAGCCGAGCCATGTAACTGAGCATTTTCCATAGCAGCCTCCCTCGCTCCTTCTACACCTCCAGGCATACAACTACCCCAAGGGCCCTCTCTGATCTTAAGAGGGCACATGAGAAGACCTGAAATCCTTCAAGATCTTCTTCTGCATGGCAGGCAAGAAATGGACATTTGGAAGATCATCCCACTTAGAGCTGGGGTGAAAGGAAAGGCTCAGGAGCAGTGGGTGAACAAAGGAGCAGCCTGGCAGCATGCAATTTGAGTGTCCTTTCTAGTGTCTGCTTTGCAACCCCATAGACACACTGTCTAGCTCTTTCAAAACCAAGACTGTTCACATGTAACTCATCACTAGTTATTTAGATTAAAGGGCTGCTGGATTGGGACAAAGTAGTGACAAATACAACAATATAAAAATTAGTAACACTGGCCATCCCATTCAACTTCTTGATTTCCCTTTATCAACAAATACCTTATTGCAAGATCAAGTACATATTGATATAAGGAAAGCTAGGCAAATATTCTCAAAGTTTAATCACTCTGAGCTAAGAATTTGTATATGTTCTATAAAGACTTTAAGTTACAGTACTTAAGATGACCTTAATTTACATTTGGATATTGCAAAGTTAATGCATTATCCTGATGCGTCCTTGGTACTTAACTGGATTTTGGTATTTGATCTGTGTTACTTGGATTAACATAACACAGTGCTCCAAGAGACTACTAAAATCTGCAGGAAAGTTAAGCCCTAATGTTAGTGATACATGCTAAAATTCCAAACAATGTACTTGAAATAATTTTTTTTTAACCTTTTAAATTCCAAATTTGACCAACCAGTGTTTTCCTGCAGCTGTACAAAAAATCTTTTTCTTTGGGTATCCTGCTAGTAGAAAAATCAACTCCTCTACCTACACAAATCCATAAAAGTATATGCAATTACGATGTCAAATTCAAATTTGCACTTTAAGCTTTCTTTTTAAAACATGCAGATGACAAATTGGAAAGCATAACTACGTTAAAATGATTACTACAAAGCTCTCTCCACCACAAATGAATGTAAATAACTTCCACACTTAAATTATTTTTAGAACTGATCAGATCGAACTTTAAAAAAGCCCAGACTAGATGCTGATAGTGACAATAACCCTAGCAAAGTTGCTTATTTTAATCACAAACCATCATTCGTTATCTCACTTTTGAAATAAGATACCGTATGATGCAATGTAGGTCTGATGATGGAGGACGTAACAGAAAACAATTTTATTTTTAGCCTTACTTTGAAATTAAAGATGTTGTCAGAGTCTGGATGTCTGCCCAACAGGCATGGTGCTGCTGTTACTCCAAACAGACAGGAAAACAAAAAGAGGGGAACACCCACCAAAGTGCACTAAGGGCAGAACTTAAGTTTTACACTTAATTCCAGCACAGCTCCCATTCAGGACAAACTACACCCCACAGTTTCACCACTCCCATTTAGAATCTGCAGAAGGACCAGAAAGACATGAAAAACTCCTTTTTTTCTATGCATTTCTCAAGAGTCAAGGCTCTGTGACAGGTTAAGAGAACTCTTCATCCCTCCTTGGTTTTGGGATTTTTGTTTGTTTGTGGGGAGGGTTTTTTTTGTTTGTTTGGGTTTTTTAAGAGCCTGTTAGCCTGCAGTACAGTCATCTTCAGAGACGATTCCTGACACAGTGCTGCTCTGCTGACTTGGACTGCAGCATCCCAGGACTCTGCCAAAGGCAGCTGTTAAGGAGAGAAATACAGCAGCTGGCAGCTCTGTTCCCAAATAGAAATATACTAAACAGAAGCTGCGACAGCTCCTTGCAATGACAGCACAATACATCTTCTCTATGGGAGAAGGTGCCAAGGAGGCCCAACTTGCAACCCATTTTTCCACAGATCACCTTTCCTCACAGAGTGGGGCATGCTTGGGCACTACTAACACTAACTGACTCAGAGAAGGAAAGTCACCTTTCTCTTTTCAGTGCATTTGAAATTAAGTGATCTTTGCAAACGAACATACCGGATGTGTGAATTACTACCATTCTCTTAGATGAAAGATATTGCCCTTGGAACCAGAAGAACCAAAACAGAGTTCTGAAAGCTTCCATCAAAACGAGGTCACTAAAAATATTTGAAAGAAGAGTTTCAACTTGCAAAACCCTACTTTTTAACCAGCTAACAGAAAACCACTGGTTGGTAAACCAGGCCTAACTTGTTGGCAGTGAAGGCCACAGCAGAAGATGGAATAAGTAGTTTGTTAATATCCAGCATGCAATAGTTGGGGGCTCTAGAGTTACTGAGATGAATTTTATCAAAAATGACACAGAGAATGTTACGAACTGCTATGAGGAAGAAATGAGAGTCCTATTTCCTATGACCACAAAGTCTTGTACACAATCCCAGAGTCTCCAGAACCTGTACAATATACCCCTCCCTCTCTAGTACTGTTTATCTAGAGGTCCACTCAAGTGGGAAAGAAAATTAAAAAGTTTTTTCATTGATGCAGAACATCCTCTAAAACCTGTATGAATAAATAATCCTTAATCTTGGAATGAATATATTCACTCCTGCCTGAAATTAATGCTTGAGTTTCTACAGCCATTTAAATTAGGCAGTTTTTATTATTGCAGCTTTTAGTATAAGAAAAGATTCCAATTTTATCATAAAAGCAGTTACTTGGTCTAGTTCTAGGTCTCTACATGGTGACAAAAACCAGCAATCACTGAATTGTCTAAGCTTGACAGGTAATCCTAAGGGAAAGAACAGCAGCACTGGAATGCTGTTTCCTTCTGTCAGTCTATGTGAAAATGTGTATCTTCTTGGGGGTAAGGTATGGAGAGGAGGAAACTTTCACATAATTCCCTCATCTAAAAGAAAGTATACAAAACCTTTATGGCCAATAAAATTTTTAATTGTTCCGCTAAACACTGTCTACTTTCAGACAATTAATTTCTAAGGGCGCTACTACTTAGTAATTTTCCAGTACATGAACATACCTGAGTAAGAGTTTAAATGCTCAGGTGGTTGGGGTTTTTTTAGTATAAAGACAACTATTTTATTATGTCATGCACCAAAGAACACTAAATAAGAATAATGTAACTGGACAGCCCAGCATATGACTACATAGATTATCAGCTCACATGACGAAAATCAAACTAAACCATACCCCCAAAACCCAAGGTATTGAACTAACAAGAAAAAAGCTACCATTAATACAGAACATATGAAACTTCATGGGTAAGTAAACATTCAGTTGTTACACAAATCACTAAAATGCATAAGCAAGTTCCAACAGCAAAAACCAAAACACATGATATGATAAAATGTAGCTACCAGATGCAAACGTACAGAACAGCAGAGAGATTATTCCTCAGCCCTTTCCAATCAGCAATGC
The DNA here is from genome assembly GCA_013398815.1 of Ibidorhyncha struthersii. NCBI lineage: Eukaryota > Metazoa > Chordata > Aves > Charadriiformes > Charadriidae > Ibidorhyncha > Ibidorhyncha struthersii. The sequence goes on along the minus strand of VZSZ01008388.1, from coordinate 146,906 downwards.
CAGCTATAATGGATGTGCTCCACACCCTGTAATGCAGTACTAGGCATACAATCCACACCCCCATAAGCACCACCATCTACCCCATGACTACAGCACTTCCGCTTAGCATGACCACATAAGCCTTTTCTGTCAGTTTTCTGTCCTTTTCATCAGTCTCTTAAGAAAACTTTCAGTTAATTACTGCTTTTGGTGTTTATGGAGCTATGTAGACTGTAGAGCTTATACTCCACTCAGTTAATATTGAGCATATGAAGTTTCATACCTCCAATATTCTGGATAATTATTGTAGTTGCAACAAGGACCTATAAAAAAAAATTCATTTCTTTAGAAAGGGTAAGGATAACTAAAATCGTATGTCTATAGCAGTGATAAAACACATATGTATTATCTAACACAGACCAGATGTAGAAGCGATAACTAGTACTGAAAGGAAGGGCATCTTCTCTTTACTGAAGAGTTTAACACATGGAAACCAACACAATCTAAAATGAATATAAAAGCAAACAAATCTTGAAAATACTGCATTTTCATTCTGAGATGACAAAACAAGGGAAGTTATAGAATGAAGCCTGTTCTTCAGAAGATGAGGTTTTTAAAATCACTGAAAACATGGAAATGCATTCTAACTGACATCAGGTGAGTATAAATGAAAACAATCATTCACTTCTGAAACGACAAATCAGACAGCAGAGATTTGTACAAGCTACTTCTCCACTCCAAAAACCTGAGTATTTTTAACTGTCATGAATATCATTATTCTTTTAAACTTGTAAACTAAGTAAACTTTTCTTTAGCATTTGTGATTATTCATACTGGACTGATATGGAAGCAGAAATGATCACCAGCTATTAAAATATTTGTATGAATCCAAAGAATTAACTTTAACTGAAAAAAAAAAAAACTAAAAGTGTCTGAAGTTTTCCCAGTGTTTTCTTTTCAGTTCAGTTCTAAAATAGTACTATCATCTAGTACAGTTTTACTTTTTACCCACTCCTGCTCTTGATGTAGCAGGACCTTCCAGCATGACTACCATTAAGTCAACTCGGAATAAATTAAGCCACAGTTATGAGAAGAAAAATGAATTTGTACTTTTGAATAAAATCTGAAAACAGAGTTGCCATTTTTTCAATTGATCAGCTAGAAAATTGTATCAGATTTTAAACAAATTCAAAGTCAGTTCAAAAGCCACCAGGGGGAAGGAATAAAAAAAACCCCTGAAGTTATCTTGGAATTTGCCATAGATGGAAAAAAATACCTCATGCCTTTGGAAAGGGAGAATCAGCAATCTTCCAATATCAGAAAATCTCCATTCTCATAAATCTCAGAAATATTTTTGACAGGAAATTACCACAAGGTTGAATAACTACTCTACTTCAGGAGCCATTAACCAGCAGTTTACTGTCAACCTAAGATGCCAGTTCAAAAAAGGTCCTACAGCAGTCTCTCTGTATCATTAGCAAATGACTTGGGTGAGGGAAGAGTAAGTACTACTTTAGGGAAAAAAAAAAAAGCCACCTGTGGCTGACTGAGGTGAGGAGATCTCAGGGAGAGGACTAGAATCCAGAATGGTTGTGGTAAACTAGAATAGTCTAAAAATCAACAAGATCAGGTAAAAGCAATGCATTCAGGAAGTAGACCTCAAATGTATGACTTAAAATTATTAGGTTGCAAACAGAGAAAATAGCTTCACGTAACACAATCAGGAGCATGAAGCATCCACAGAAACAGCAAATCTGGTTTTGGGACGTAGTACCAGCCATGTTCTATCTAAAATACAGGTAATAATTACATTTCTTGTCTGTTTATTGCTGTCAAGTTCTCAGCCAGCTTACTGTGTTCCATTTTGCAGGTGAGTTTTAAGAAAGGTGTACAAATATCAAAGATACTTCAAGAGAGAAAGGTAAGTGTTCCAGAAAACATGAGTTCATATGGAAAGCTTGGTGAACTTTGGTTAATTATCAAAACAACAGCTTCCCAACCCAGAAATATTCCAGTGCCCTCCATGCACACTGAAAATAAAAGACCAGATGATTTTTAGCACAAATTATTTAAACTGAAAATTATGAAAAAGTAGAGAGTATAAAAAAAATTACTGATGTTGACTACATAGTGAAGCTGTGAAATCTCCTTCATTTAAGCTTGTAAATAACAGATTAGAAAAACATCTGCTAAGAATAGTTCACGTATGTTTAGTCCTGCTTCAGAGCAAAGGCAGACTAAGTCACATTTTAATGTCTCCTTAAGCTCCACATTTCTGTGACTTCTGCTTCTAATGGCTTGTGGTTCATGTGTACAGAACGGTCCCTATAAAAAAAATAATTTTATTTCATACCTTGCTAATATCAAGGTTTATTATCTCTTGAGGTGATCACATCTTAACATCAATCGATAAACATTGATCCTCACAGACTATGCTCATATCTGCTTATTAATGCTAATGGAAGTCTTACAAAGACCTAATAGCTCAGATTTAATTCTCAGTTACATTAAAACAGAAGAAATCAGACGAGTCCGTTAAGCAGAACTCATTAAAAAAAAAATTACATTGTTTCAAGTAAACCATTAAAATTGCACTTCTGTGTGGTAAAATCTGCTTTCAGTATTGCGTAACTGAAACACAGAGCACAGACCTCATAATCTGTGCAGTATTCACAAGCATTATTTCCTGTGCACCCAGTATTACTGGACAACATCGTCTATTAGGAAAAACAGATTTAATACACACTACTAAAAAGGTATGGCTTACAAGTTGATTGCTATTATACAAAAACTGCTTAGTTTGCTAGTAGGTTTTGGGTTGGGTTTTTTTGATCATAAGATAAAACAAGTAAGAAACCTTCACCTGAAGAGTTCATTAAACAAAACAAACCAAAAAAATGGATTAATTATTCATTCCTATTGTGGAAACTACATGAAAGGCAAACACTTATCTTCGATATCTATTAAATGCTAGAACTTTAACAGTAAATTGCTTACCTGTCTCTCAGTAGTTTACAGCAGAGGTACGACGGGACTGTAACAAATCTGAAATGGACTGCTAACCCAACTTGACAACAATGCCAGTGAGCATATATTTGTACATACAACTAAAAAAATGAACACACTGATAGGAATGTAGCCCAAAATCTTGCATTTAAGGAACCTCTATTTTACAGTTAACTAAAGTTTGGGCTTCCACAGGCCAGGCACACTAACAGAAATGTAGTGAAAAGCTTCAGGACGTAACAGATTTTTCAGTTTACTAGGACTCAGTAATTTTACTACTTATTTCATTTTTATCTCTTTACTGTGCAAAGAACATTTGTGTATCAGAAGCACGTGACCAAGAAGAAAAATACACAGGTAAAAATAAATACACACCTTTCCAGTTGATCCAAACGCAAACAGGCCAAGGTCTTCATAAGTAGTGACAGCTGTTAGTAAGGAAAAGAGAAGCTAAAATATTTCTAACTTGAAAATCACTTGAAAGCTTTAGCTTTGCATTTTTTCCCTTCCTAGGTGAACATAATTCAGGAAATAATTAAAAGAGTATTTTATAGTATTTTTTATTTACAAAATAGCTTTTATATACACATGTACTCCTGTTACAAAATACAGCTATATGCTCAACCATTCAGAGACTGTCCAGAAATCCAATTTAATATTAAAAAAAAAGTAGTATTAAAAAAAATAATACAGTAATGGCAAACTGCCTTCTCCCAAGGATTTTTACAATTAATACTATAGGTGAAGAATTCTGAATTTATCCTCAACAATTACATATAAGATATGGGAATATCTCATTTGTTAAAAGGGTACGCTTTTTTTAAATGAGGACAACAGAGGATCCATTTTCATCTTTCTATGAATATAAACATCAATCACCATCTCGCCAGCTTTTAAAAAACTCAGCACTATTTATCTCCAAGAGAGCTGAAGGTAAACCTTCCTTGGTTGCAATCTATTATTAAAAAAAAACCAAAATAAAACCCCTGCCCTTACCTGCACCTGACTTACATAATCACATTAAAATAGACTGTGGTTTCCTGTATGCCTTTGTTGAGTTTTAGCTGAAGCTCACTTCTAATATTGCTGGTAACTCAAAACAATCCCTTCTCAAAAAGAAGGAAGTCATATTAAAGTCTTTCATTGTTGCTCCATATTTTGTTACTAGAAACTCAAGCGATATCAAAAAGATGAAAGTTTTCCGAGAAATACCACTCACCTTCTTGGTATATAATAAAACGGTCTTCAGTTGTAAATGCCTCAAAGGATAAAATTAATCTCAAACCCACATAATTTTATTGTCATAACACTTGGTTTCCCTTCCTTGGTTCTACTTGGTACACTACTGCTTCTACTCCTGTCTCATCTTAATTCAGGGCCCAGCCATGCAATTTGAGCTGCTGGGGGCAGACCTTCACACCTGAGTGAAGTCCCACTGAAGTACTTGAAACAACACATGGGAGAGACAGGCAGTTCACAGAGATCAGATGACAGGAGTGGAGCCTCAGACTGCCAACTGCCCAAGCTTAGGCATTTTTATTCCACTGAAATTCTGCACATAATCAGATCAATGCTCCAGAGGAAAAGAAAAAAACAGCAACAACAACAACAAAAAAAAAACCACCCCCATTAATTTTCGCATATGATTTTCTCAAAGGCAACATTTCACATTCTGCTCTACTACTGACAGCAATATGCTATGACAAAATAAATGAAATGACAAAATGAAATAAGCCGGTCTGCTCTCAACATAAACCTGCACTGATCTCTTACATCAGCCGTTACACTGATATTAGTTATACAGAGATATTATTAAACAAGAAGTATGTCTCACTGGATTTTACTCTATAAATAGAAATCTTTGAAAACTACAAAGTTGTTGATTACAAGAAAAAAAAATGTTGCATTTTAGGCGGCCATCTCCAATGGCATCAGTAAAGTCTTAAACATGTTTAGGAGAAAGTTGCTTTTAGCACATGGGAACAAATACACAGCACACACACATAAGGAGTTACCAATAAAGAGAACAAAATTTTTCACACAATTCCAAAACAGCAATATGAAACCTTGGAATATTTTCTATAGTAATGCTGTTTCCGTAATCAATTTAGTCCCGTGAACACCAGGAAGCCCTAATACTTCATCACATTACTTTTGTAATTTCAAGAATATATGGAACAAAATATTAAGTAGAATTGATATAAACAAGTTCTGCCTGATTGGCTTGATTTCTGCTATGTTATTAACACTAAATGGAAGTTATCCATTTAAATACAAAGTGAAACTGGCAAGTAAAGTACAAGCAATACTCATGACTAACTCATAAAATGAAAAGAAAAAAAAGCCATGAAACTTCAAAGTATATCCCACTTAAATTCCCAATTCCTCTCTTTACAGAGTAAGCTTAGCCTTTCTCAGCCCAAGCCTCAAAACAATGTAGGTCATACTGAATTAACACTAGGAGAAAACATTGACTAAACTAATCCAAGTCTAACACTTGGGAATATTTTTTTTGCTAAGCCTTTTGATCTACACAAATTATTTGATTTTGTCAGAGTCCAGACCAAACTGAAGACACTTCCTTATTTTTAAACTACAACTAAAATGCCTGTGCTTAATAAATCCTCCCATCTGTTTAAAAAAAAGAACTAAAATCAGAGCCTCCTTTTCAGAAGGTATTTTACAGGTCAGCTCTTTCCTAGGACTACTTTTATGATTTCAATACCTGAATGAATAGTTTACAAACACTTTCAAAGGTTTTTCTTCTCCGCTCTGAGTTTTTCTAGCTCATTTTTTAATATAAAATTACTAAAATTTCTTTCCAATTCCTTGCTATGGATTAAGCTTAATACTATAACGTTCACAAAGGCTTATAGGTTTCATAAAGAAAAATGTTCAATTATATACTTCAGAAGCAAACACGTACACAGATTTTACTTTGTCAAGGCACAACAGGTCATATTTCTCACTTTTTAAAGACAACATTCCAAGGAAAAACTCGGAATGCTATCTGACATTTAATTACTTCAGTAGTTTACAGGAATTATAGTAAATATAATCTGAGAGAAATCTTATTTAAAAAAAATTCAAAACACAGAAGGCCGTAAGTGCAGCAAACTTATCTAGACCTAGTTCTGGTGCTAGTATTACCTGTCAACATTAGGTGATAACTAATTATTAAACGTAAAGTGCTAGTTTTAGACGAGAGAAATACTTCATCCATCATTTCAGAGGTATTCCTTGCTTTCAGTTGTGTGTATTTAAAAAATGCTTTCTTGGGTGGAATGCTGCCTTTGGACAATAACTGAGGAGTTAAACCATTCTTGTATATTACGTCTCTAAGTTCATAACATTGAAACTTTTCTTCAAAAAGCTTAAATCCTTAGTTTTCCCCTCCCACCTGTAGCTCTTTGCAAGGATGTCTTTAATTATTATTTTAACAGACAACATCATAACACCACTTAGTGCCTATTTAACACAGAACTTTTCAGCCTCAAATAGGAGGTAAACAAAGATCANATCTTTCTAGCTACTTATTTCAGGTCCCAATTCCTTTCTAATAAGCAGAGCTCTAAGAGGAGAAAAAAAATTACCAAAGACAGCCCCAAATCATCAAGTAGCCAACAATATCAGCCATAAAAGCAACCCTACCTCTGAAGAGTATTTTTTTAAGCATGTATGAAGATCACTCAACAAGTGAAGACAGGAGCAGCAGATCTAAGAAGAATCAGGAAGCAATCATCTGAGAGACCAAAGCTAGCTATAGAAAACAAAGCCAATAAGGAAAGAAATGGAAGATTTCTCCCACCACCTTTGGAAAGAGAAGAAAACAGATGAGAGGGAAACAATAACCAGGTGACTGAAAGATGGAAAGTTCCTGCATGATCTTTGTTTATGAGAACTCAAGGAACTAGTCGGTTGTTTCAGTAACAATTAAAAGAAGCAAAAACTAAGCAGATTAGACTGCAGATATTAGAACTGTTTGAACATTCTCAAAGCAGTGTAATTTCTAGGGACTGCACTGTGACTTCTCATTATCAAAAACGCTGTAAAACCCTGCATCTATAAAGTGCCATGAGAATTACAATAATCCAATATGATTACAAAACCTGAAAGGTATCCATTTCAAACCATAAACAAAACATATATTACAAGTAGAAGAATAAAAAGTCCGGCATTTTATTGCTCCTAAGCCATCACTAGAAGCAACAGTACACACTGAAGTAGCACAGCCAGCACCAAAATAATTTTGCTACAGAAATACAGGATCTATCTTTTTGGAAAGATGAGAGAGGCATTTTGAAAAAAATAAACTGAAAAATCTAGAAAGCAGTCAGTTTGGCATTGACTTTTTATGGGAAGTTTCAAAAACTTATTTTTAAATGGGAAATAGTAATCATTGAAAATATTAAATATTTCAACACCAGTGAATCAGACACGGCTGTCCGTTACCATGCTGTTAATTATAACAATTATACTGGGTCATGTCTTTGTGATATAGGTGAGGAGGTATTTCGCAGATCACTGGTAGATAAATCTTTTTCACTTACCAGTCTGAGTGCACATACTGAGCAGAAGAAATACAGAGTAAGCAGCAAGGCTGGCAACAATCAGCAGCAAGATACTGAAAAAAACAAATATTCACGATTTAGGTACTGTCACAGTACAATGAGCTTTCTATCTTTAAGAATGCTACTTTTGCAATAATTAAGCTACCACAAGACAAGGTTTCCTCATTTTATAGCTTGTATCTGCTGACTATGGTTCACATGGCCTCTGACCTTCCCAATGCTTGCTAAGTTTCACTGCTTCTTACATTGTTCACCAAAGCATATCACATGCTACACAGGGTAAAGGCCTGAAGAATTACAAAGAGGACAAACACAGGTGTTTGGGTGTATACGTATACACAGGCATACGCGTATTTTCTAATAAAGTGAATCTAATGCTTAGAAAATGGTAAATGTGACAGTTCTGGTGACTTTGGCCCTGTTATCCATAGGTTAGTATGTACAAGCAAAAGGGCAAACAAAAGCACAAGCTGATTCACATTTTTCAGATGTTTCCATCCTACTCCAGAAGGCACATTTCTGGAACTAAAGGAGATAGCAGCTTTGAAACGTAAATATTAATCTATTAGGAGTAATGGCCAAGAAATTGCCACCATGTGGCAATTTAATGCAATTTCTGGGCAGTACATTTGTTAGGCCAGATTTCAATGACTAAACCAAAAACGGAAGATCTTATTCAGTAATGCTGAAAAGCACAAGTTATTTACTTCTTCCTCAGGTTTTGCACAGGAGTCTTAGTAATCAAAGTTTCATTCCATTTAAAACTACAAGCTGAGTTTAAAAATAAGTGTACGTAAAAACCGAAAACTTACCTAAACCCTATGATCCCTGTGTTGGCCATGGCATAGGATAAGCCAAGTATCCCACTTCCCATGATCGCATTCATTAAATTAAATACTGAGAAACCAAAGGAAGAACCCTGATTTGGCAGATTCTGTGGAAAGGGCAGAACAAAGTACAATTAATAACAGAGGTGTTTTGGTCTTTCATACGGGGAAATTTAAGGGAGGGGGAGGCAGTCAACTTCCCCTTCCCTAATCCAAATCAGAAAAATCTCTTTTCTCATTCTCAAAACCGCGCAAACCCTGGTGCACATAAAATAACACGATGCTGTCCCGTAAGGATCTCAAGATGACTACGGCCGCCGAGTACAGCGGTACTAGAGCGCTGCGAGAGGTGTGCCTGAAGAGCAGGCTATCCCTGCGTGCCCCCAGCACCGCCGAGGGGCAGAGCGACCGCCAGGACTCCTCAGAGCTGCGCAAATAAAGCACCGCGGGCAGCAGCACAACCGCCGCCACCAGACGTTCAGTTCGGCGGGCCCGGCGCTGCCCCGCGCTCCCGCCCGGCCCTCCTCGCCGCCCTCCCCCA
>VZSZ01008388.1:92071-129776 GCA_013398815.1 Ibidorhyncha struthersii | reverse complement strand
CTGTCCGCATCATTCCCCTGCCCTGCCACTCCAGCCCCAGCATTCCTCCACTGGCCTTTAAAATGGTATCGCAGCAGCTTTAACCTATTTGTCCTCACTGTCAACGACAGGCACATCATATCCTCTCCTTGCCAGTCACTGCTCCTCTAAGAGCAAGTGCTGGACTCTTGCCTCCAGCCTGCGATGCTATCTGCGCTGTCTGGTATGTTGTCTCACACCACTGCAGGCTTTCCTGCCGTGGCCCAGTGGGCTTCCCATAAACGCTGAAAGCTGCTCTTGTTCTTTCAGAGCCCTCCATGAACACTACTGTAGCGATAAGGCCCTCAACCGTTCTGGAATGCTGCAGTCAGCCTGTGATCTACGCTAACACACCTGTCTGTACTGCCAGAGACTGCAGGTCCCTTTGCCTGTATGCGTTGCCTCGCAGTCCAAATTTAGGGCTTCTTGGCATTACTGCACTCACAGAAACCTGGCTTTGATCACCAATTTTGTGTTAAGCAAGTCAACTACATAGCTGTGATTTTCAGCATGTGACTAAAGTATCCCAGGACAGGGAAGGATTTCAGTTCTTAAAAGTTTTGTTCACTTAAGGATTAAATGCCATTGTTATTTTAGCAGCACAACTTTAGTTTAGATGCCAGTCAGCGGATGACATGTAGCTATATTCGTGACCAGGGGTATTCCATATTTCTGCACAGTTGCCATTGTTGCATATAACCCTTCCACATGAAAGAGCAAACGATAGCCAGTGTGCATGCAAGCTGCATGAATGTATTTAAATAATACATATTACTATGCATATGCAGTTCTGCACTCATTAGGGCAATGACCTCAGGCTTTACAAACTGAATATAAAGCAGCTCATCGGTGAGGTGTATCTTTACGAGCCTGGGTGAACCCAGAATAGTACAGACTCCCCCTGGTTGCTACTACTCCCTCCCAGGGTCCCGAGCAGAATCCCCGAAGGACTGCCTCTATCTCATACCTGGGAGGAGGAAACAGGCTGTCAGGCATCTGTGACAGAGGGAACAAACTCCCACAGCTTCTGGCTGCTAGGAAAACAATCACCTAGACGGTGGTGGGAGCCATCTACCCATGAGCGAGGGAACGGGTAAATAACAGTCATGTCAACTTTTAAGCCGTGCAGCTGAGAGGAAAGGAGGAAGGGCCGCAGGCAGAAAGCAGCACTCATCTCTGGGCTAGACTGCAACACAAGTGCAAGTGTACGAGCAGTCTCTAACACGCGTCATGCGGCTGAGTCCTACAAGACCCAGCAACGGGCTTTCTGGCCCAGGCCAGGGCACCTGCCCCTGGCAGGGAGCCACACTCCGCAGGCTACAACCTTTTCTACACCTCGGCCTTGTGTGTAACATTACCTGCTGGCAACTATTCTGGGCACAAACAACAGGATTTCAGAGAAAGGGCAATGGAAGTTTTGACACCTCCCTCCAATTTTAATAAAGGAAGCACTGAGTCTGGAAGACAGCTTGTTATTCTCTTTATTATAACATAGAAAAAATACATTCATTTCGTACACTCCTCAGAGCAGTATTCAACAGCTATTAACGGGTGACCCATAAAACGTGGTCCAGTCTAGAGGCGCTCGCTCTCCTGGGCAGTTTCCAGCATCCTGCAGTTTATACATAGTCATGGCAAAGACCAATCCTGCCACAGGACGCCTGTCTCTGCTGCAGTTAGTCCACCTTCCACTACAAGGAGAGGGGAAGGAGTAACGTAAAAGCAGCAGATCAAGTGGCAAGGGTCATCCCAAAAGCCAGACAAAGGCATGTTCCTGTCTAAAGAAGCTCCTGAACATGTGACAGGAAAGTTGCAAACAGAGCTAAACAAGAAAAAAACAAAACCAATTTTGACTACTTCAATGACTTAGCCTTATATCAAGTCTTCTTAGATTGCTTCTAGAGGAACACGGTTGGAAGACTTTGAGCTAAAGATTTGTTTTCCAGACAAAGGTAAGAACCAAGCGACGTGAGGAAGGATTCTGCATAAGAGTTGTGTCAGCACAGTTCCAGGGTTTCTCATCTCATCCAGCTGGCAGGAGGAAAAACCCACTTGTCTGAACTGGGGAAACTAGTTTTATGGGAAGAAAACGTAGGCTTGAATATTGACACTAAATGTTATAATCAAAATGGCATTTAAATGCTTGTGCAAATAAAACCCTGCAATAAGAATAAACCCACAAACTTCAATAAAGAAGTCTGGCTTTATTTAAAAAAAATTTACAAGTGTATTTCTTTAAACCTCAAACATATACAGCTGAGTTATTCACATCTTCCATTAGATGTGGCTTATTGCTTCAGCCTCCCTCAGCAAAGTGCCACATGACTAACGAGTTTCCCCCTCCACAAAAATGTATCTACCATTTTACAAAGCTCTTGTGCAGATGGGTTGTTTTTTTTTCCTTTAACACTTAAACACAGCTGGTTTTACACAGAAAAGTGACTGCAGCTTAGCTGTTGTGCAGATGGCAGCAATTTTACCCAACCTTTGCTGGCCAGACTTTCTTTTCGCTCCGTTTGGTGTCCCTTGATCACAGGCTGATGCACACTGGCTAACTGGGGTGCCAGAAAAGACCACTGAAAGCATCCTGTAAGGCTCGGTGACAAGCAAGAGAAGAAGTGTAGCCCCCAGCAAGATCCTGTGGAGAGGCAGCTCGTACGTGGTTGAGATACCTAAAACAAAGAGAAGCATTATTTTAGAGCAGAAATAAACACAAACACCTGCATAGTTCAGAGTACAGCGAGGTCCAGGCTACTTTTGGGGAGAAAGCAAGGAGATGGAGCTGCCTACTGCTGGCCACCTATGGACAGATCAGTATAAAACTTCCATTAGTTAAAACAATGACGAAGGTGATGCGCCTTCAGGCGAGCTGCCCAGCCAGCGCCCTGACAAACTTTGGCTCTTTGCAATAGGGTTAAGTACGCTCACTGGTTTGTATTTTCGGTGCTCGCTCTGGTGGGGAGGGTTGCATTTCCCACCCCTCACTTCGGTAGTTCCTTCTAAGACAAGGATGACACAAGCTTTCCTGCACTCCCACAGGAATCGGAGGGTTTCAGCTCTGTCCAGTTAATGCTGGGCGCTCCCCAGAGCCGACTGTGCCGGCTACTCTGATGACAACAGGGCTGAACTTCTGCTCTCAGGTCTATCTTTATCTGGAGTAAGTCCACTGACACCAGGGAATTAGATCTGTAGGAGGCTGTCATCAACATTTTGGCTAAAGAAGCCTCTGAACGTCACAACTAATTAAGCATCATCACCCATTTGCAGAGCCATCTAATTTTACACCAAACCAGCCAGACCGAGAGTTGGTGTTGAAACACGCTACCTACGCTGGCACTGCCGCAAGCTCTTGGCTCCCCTTAGCTCCTTCCAAGGGCTCAAACCCAGTCACGCGCACCGAGAACTCCCATTAAAGGTGTCTGCTCAGGAGGGCTTGAATGGCTCCATTCAATGCTGTAACCCTATAGCTCTTGCACCCCACGTAAGACAGATACAAGATCAGATTCTCAGCTAGTTTTGCACCCAAACCCCATCAAATACGAAGAGAGACACAGGCTGTAGCCCAGCACGATCAGCACAATGACCATCTCAAATTCTGACCACCAGATAAAATACCACAAACGAGAACCGCTTTTCACAGTTACGGTGTGAGCCACTGAGCTTCAGCTAGCTGTTTTGATTCATCACTTGGTACATGTTGCTCCTGGGAAGGTTGAGTCATTCCACCTCTGGCTTGGCAATTCAAGCATAAACTTGCAAAATGCATACAGCCTTTTATAATGTTATCCCGAGAAACCTAAAACAGCTGCACTTTTGGCAGGAAAATACAGGACCACCAGTAAAATATCCAAAACAGTTGCATCTTTTAATTTATGACTGTACACTGTTTCCATAAAGAGTATATAAAACAGGTCAGATTTTATAGGTAAGACATAATAAACAGTCATACCCATTGATGCCATAAATGTGTAGAAAAAGAGGTTACTTAGAAATGATTAATTACAGTTTTAAAACTGTATTTCTTGCACCTAATAACCACAATGCACAGACATAAGCAACATTTCTGAGTGATTGTTGGTGAGACGCTGAAGCCGAGAAACTGAATTTCCCTTCTGGGGCCAAGTTCAGGTGAGCTCTGCCACTTTGTACCAACTCATGATGGAGTCTGGTCCTCAATTCTGACCACGGGTTCCCATCAGCACAGGCACAGACATTAGGGCGCAAACCCTTTTAGTAGCGTTCAGTCCAAAGGGAATCTACAAACACAGCAGCAAAGATGGTCCCAACTCTTAATTTGCAAGGGAAGACGGTCTGCAGAGAGCTCCTGTTTTGTGGAAGAGTGCATTTAATGTTTTTTTTTTAACATTCTTGTTACTTGTCCCTTAATATTTTAGAAGGAAAATCTCATCCCTCCCAAAGGCCTTTTACAACCGCTGTGGGAGACAGGAGCTCCTTCCCCCAGCCAGGAATGATGAAGGGATACTGACAATTACAAATAATTTCCTTCAAAATGCTGGTGTGAAACTACCTCCACCCTCCAAAACCAGAGTCTTATAAAAATCAATTCCCATCTCAGATTTTACTTCTATCATGTTTATTTCATTGCACAGACTTCATTTTCCACTCATGAATGGAGCAGTCCAGAAAAAACAGGGGATTATTTTACATTTCTATATTAACAAAGGTTGCTTGTGTGTTTTTCATTACTTTTCTTATCTTTTGTTACTTACATATCACTAAAAGGAGAGAGGGAGAGTCTATCATAGAATAGTTTGGGTTGGAAGGGACCTTCAAAGGTCATCTAGTCCAACCCCCCTACAATAGGCAGGGACATCAGCAACTAGACCAGGTTGCTCTAAGTCCCATCCAGCCTGACCTTGAATGTTTCCAGGGATGAGCATTTACCACCTCTCTGGGCAACCTGTGCCAGTGTTTCACACCCTCATTGTTAAAATAAAAAAAATTAAGAAAGAAAAAAAAAAATCTTGCTCATATTTAGTCTAAATCTTCCCTCTTTCAGGTTACAACTATTGGCCCTTGTTCTAGCACAACAGGCCCTACTAAAAAGTGTGTCCCCATCTTTCCTGTAGGCCCTCTTTAAGTACTGAAAGGCCACAATAAGGTCACCCTGGAGCCTTCTCTTCTCCAGGCCGAACAACCCCAATTCTCTCAGCCTTTCCTCCCAGGAGAGGTGCTCCAGCCCTCTGATCATCTTTGCGGCCCTCCTCTGGACTCATTCCAACAGGTCCATGTCCTTCTTATGTTGGGGGGCTCCAGAGCTGGACGCAGTACTCCAGGTGGGGTCGCACCAGAGCAGAGTAGAGGGGCAGAATCACCTCCCTTGACCTGCTGGCCACACTTCTTTTGATGCAGCCCAGGATACAGCTGGCCACCCGGGCTGCGAGCGCACATTGCTGGCTCATGGCCAGCTTTTCATCCATCAGCACCCCCAAGTCCTTCTCCTCAGGGCTGCTCTCAAACCACTCATCCCCAGCCTTTGCTAATACGGGGGGTTGCTCTGACCCAGGTGCAGGACCCTACATTTGGCCTTACTGAGGTTCACATGGGCACACTTCTCAAGCTTGTCCAGGTCCTTCTGGACAGCATCCCATCACTCAGGCATGTCAACCGCTCCACTCAGCTTGGTGTCCTCTGCAAACTTGCTGAGGGTGCACTCCATCCCACTGTCTGTGTCACAGAACAGTACTGGTCCCAAAATGGGCCCCTGAGGGACACCACTTGTCACTGATCTCCATCTGAACATTCACTCGTTGACACTACCCTCTGGATGTGACCATCCAATTGTTTCCCTTTTTTTAGGTCATCTGAAACTGGGGCATTAGTTTCATAAGAAGGCCCAATTTACAGCTTTTACAGCATTTATAGTTAATCGGTATGTGATCTCTGAAGCAATACAAAATCATTGCAAAAAAGGCTCAGATCAACTTTTACTATGGCAACCTGCATTAATTCTCCTTACTCCTGTGAAACAAGCCCAACACGCTGCTGGCTGTCAAGTGAAGTCTTTATTTTCTTGTTAAGTATCTAAACTTACTGCTCTTGACCCATTTAATTACTGTGGTACACCAGGCAATTGCAAAGAATCTGCCACGCTGAAGCCACACAATGAGAAGCGAATGTTTCTCCGGCTTTTCCACACCCATCCCCATCTGTGCTGCCTGAATCCAGCCATGCCCTTCGCAAGAGTATCTCTCTGAACTGGATTCCTGGGGTTTCTGGCAGAGGTCAGCACATCTTTTCATGTACACCTTTACAACAGCAGCAGGAAGAAGCGCTTGCCAAGTTTTATTTCCAAAAAGTCAAGCTCCGTTAGGTCTTGGGACCTGGAGGTAATTGCTCTCACTAGTTAGCAAATTCCAGCACACTAGGTCTGTTTTTCATAGGTTTATTTTAAGTACCTGTAAATCTTATAAGCAGAAACCAGGAAAGAGAGGTTTGCTTTTTCTGGTGCACAGTTTTTTTAATGTAACTTGTTTTTACTGAGGGCAGACTAAACTCTGAAGTTAAAAAAAGCCTGCACTATTATTTTTGAGCAGGGCTAAAGAGCTGTGTGTTCTCTGCCCCACGGTTTCACACTTCCCATTCACCTTAATGCCTACGCTCCGCTTCAGACTCTGCCCAAACAAGCCCCCTTTCCTTAGCTGCAGCCATTGGATGTTGATCTTCCCCATTAACCTTTCACGTCAGTTAAAACACATCGTATTTTGTTCTTCATGAGCCTTCAGGGGGCTCATTCCTGACCTTTAGTTTCTCATCACCATGTGAAAATAAAAAAAGCCTCCTGTTTCCAAGGAAAGAGGCGTAATTCACACTTGGTGCAGAGGCTCAGTCAGAATCGAGCTGGTCATTCCTGGGAGTGGGTTTCCTTCATGTTTTCTCTTTTCTAAAGGCCACGTCACCATCACTTCATCAGGAATGACTGAGACCGCTGGAGAATTATGCAGAGGCGTTCAGCGTGGCAGCGGGCGCAATCCCCCGTGCCTTTCCACCCACTGGCCCAGGCAGCTGCTGCACCACTTCAGAAAGCCAGAGGACCCAACACCAGCTCATCAGATGGCAACATCCGAGACCACTGGCTAACATCCCCTCCCACTGCTCAACATGGCGGTCTCGTTTCAGAGAAATTCAGGAAAGACGTCAGAAACAATCAGAGGGGTTGGAGAAACAGCACAATCAAACAAAGAAACAAGGCTAAAAAAAACCCACCCCACCCCCCCAAAAAAATAAACAGGCAAAAAAAAACCCAAACCCAAACATCCAGCCAATAAGCCAAAAAAACCCCACCATACTACCCATCCAACTGAAAGTATCAGTGCTTGGGATTATTTCACGCAATCTTCTGCCATCTACCCAAGATAAATGCAGTTCCACTGGTGTTTCTGCACATGTATATTGGAGGTAGACGTGGAATACTGTGTATTTGGCATACAGATTTTACTTCTTTTGATCTATTAGGTATTTTATGGGGGTGAAGAAAAGAAAAATCACTCACAAGTTGTTTGACAAAAAAAAAGATAATGTAGTTTTATTTCACAGAATATATTTACTGCTCACCTGATTATCCACAGCATCCAAGACAGAAAGTAATGGGGCAGACATTAGATCTGGGAAATTCTCCAGATTCATCATTTAAATAATAAATAGTGGTTGCATGAAAGCAAGCAAAATACTCCAGTCGGGAAAACTGTGTAAAGCATTAGTTAAGGCAGTAGCATACGCTGCATTCCTGAACCTTTCTGGAGACGGTATTTTCATTAGATTTACCAAGTCTCTAGGATGAGCTACGACGCATTATTCACAGTATCCTTGCAGAGACTGGGTCTTATCAGATGAGACAGGCACATAAGAAACTGGATTTCCTCTGGCCGGTTTTTCGTTGAGGAATGTGTGGCCTGGGTTACTCTATAGCCCCTGAGCAGGTAAAAACTGAGCTCCTCAACTCTGGTTTTGTTTGAACCAGTTCTACCACACAGTCGGTCCATGCAGCCAAAGCAGAATTTGCTTATAAAATGAGACAAGTTCATTAATGAAGAACAGCAAATAGCCCTGGGAAATTCATTCGGGAACAGGCTTTCGCTACATGTTATTCAAACATGGTGTGGCTCTCCCTGTCTCAGAGACTGTAATGTCTAAAGTAGGACAAAAATGTGACACACAGAAAGCCGGTACTCAAAGTAGCAGCGCCAAATAGCAATTCATCCCTCCGCACACTATCTACAAGCCTGATCCCAAGTGCTCAAAAGTCAAACAGCAGTCTTTCGTCTATTTTAATAGACACTCTTTGGGTACTATCATCATATTCAAATCTTAAAAAACAAACCAGCTATTACAGGTATCAGAAATTCCTGCCAACCACCACCCAGCACAGCCTGTTCCAATACATAACGCAACTTCAACACAACCATGAACTCAGCGAAGGCTCCTCACGAGCCCAACTCAGTACCTCCTGCAGGCCTTGCACCATGCCCGAGGTCAGGCTTCCAGCCTCAGTGGCAGCGAGGCACCTACCACCAGCCACTCTTCTCCACTCTCCAGGACAACAAGGACTAAATGGGAAAAAAAATGTATTTTATAGTTGAATTGGAAAAAATGTTCCCTGGAAAGGAATAGGTCCACGGCTGCCTCAAGGAACCAAGACATCATTTGGTTGATAAATACAGCATAACCATTTTAATCACTTTAATCTGAATGTGAGCAGGAAGTCGAAGCGGACAACAAATTATCACAGTGTGGGGTNCTCTGGATATTATGCCTCTGCGTATACAATTGCAGCTATCAGAGTGAATGTGAAGGACCTGCTAAGCATAATGAGGTTGAAATACAACAGATACCAAGGCAGACATAAAAAGAATATATTTTTAACCACCTGTTAGTCTTGCCACAGGACAAGACCAAATACAGTCCACAGTGCAGGGGTACAAGGAAAAGTCGCTCTAAATACCACAATACAGTTTTGGCTAGCGAAAAAATCCTGCCGAAGACAAGAGAGCTACCATAAACACCACCTTCGAAGCCCTAGCAATCCCACTACAAATAGCAGACCCACCAGTTCAGATTCAGCTTAGTAAGCCAGTCTAATTCTTTATTAAGAATACCGTTTAGCTTTGCTAGTTTTCTGAGGGCTTAGTGAGCAGAAATTGCTCACCAAGGTGTCAGACACATGCCAGATCCCAGCCTTTTCCATCCCACAAACTTGCTCAGCCCATTTCACATACCTGTGCCCCAAGAGACTGCTGCAGAACTGTCACTTACTCATCACAATTCACAGAGCTGTGCCCAGAGTTCCTCTCATTCAAACCAGCGTGTGATCAGGTGTAGAAGCTTACGACATGCTTGTAAATCCACCACCTATGCCTCCAACGCAGGACACACAGTAGTGATTCTCTTACTTAGGGGCTGAAGCTGCCAGAATTGACTGCTGAGTCCGTGGTTGGTATTATGAGCAAACCCTCTAGTTCCAACTGACTGTACCTTTGATGACATTTCCAGGGGCTCACTTGAATTGTTTGGAAATAAACATATCTATACTTAGATGATGCTTGAGTATTTTTTTTCTCCCCTTTATTTCAGATGGAAACTTAAACCAGCTTTCCGATAAGGAAAAGTTAAAGTCTTCATCTTGCAATAAATTCTTGCTGATCAGATGCCTACTGAACATTTAAGAAAAAACTTGAGAATTTGAGTTCATGGCTCCTAGAACTTTTATTTCTCAGTTTTTAGGTCCTGTAAGTGAAGAACTCTGTTCTATCAGAAGTAACTCTTCCCAGTAGAAAAGCCAAGAAACCCCTAACCCACAAAATCAATAAAAGAAATCTAGGACCTCCAGTGATTCTTTTTAGCCTCTTCCATCTGCTTTTTCTAAATAGCAATTTGTTTCAAACGCTGTCAGAGTGTCTCTGGGCAGGAGTACATGTCAACTGCGTGTGGTGAAAAAAAAGCTCTTTAAAATAAAACAGGTCTGCCACAGCACACCTCAGCTAAGATGGAACAGCACAGACATCTGCTACCGGACACCGAAGGGGGGGGAAGCCTAGAAAAGTAGTATTAGCCATGAAACAGCTGTCTCTGATAAAGCCACCTCTCACTCCAAAGGTAGAAATCAGTGACCAGTTATTCCTCTCTCTTTTCTCCTTCTCCCTTATATCAAAGGGCAAACATTTCAGACCCTGGCAGCCCAAAGCCACATGTGCTCTGCTGCAACAGCAATCCGGGAGCACCTCGGGGCTCAGTGCTCCTGCTCCGAAACCAGCAGCTTCCTTCCTTTCCATTCAGCTACTGCAGTGACCAATAAAAGAATCTCCAGAGTCTTTAACACAAAAACTAAAGCACTTTTATTTGATGTTTCACATAAACTGTTTCCTCTTTAATGGTGAAACAGATACATAAACTGTAAGATATATTTAATTACCTCTATCAGAGATTTTACTACAAATTACCTATGACATTGGCAAGTACAGTTGTGAACCTTGCAGTAAAAAAAATCTTTAAATGCAAAGACACGAAGTCAAAGAAGCCATCCTTGCTGGGGGAATGAGAACAGAATCAAATTTTCCCATACTGCTTTCCCTGAAAACTTCCTCTTTCTGTGATGAAATCCAGACTCTAGAGACCAAACGTTTCCACTGAAAAGATAATACATTGGGGGATGGAATGGAGGGAAATTTTCTTGTGACAACTATCTCAAAATACATCTTCAGTGCTCCTAAGTGAATGCGTCATAAAAAGAAAAAAATCTCTTCTACTGGTAAAAAAAAGATTAAAGGAAGAAAAATTTTAGAGTGCACCTGGTTCTCCAGCATTTTCCTAGCACTGCAATTTTACTGCTGCTTGAAGACACGAGACCAGAATCAAGTACCCGCATTTATTTAACACACAGATAAACATTTGCCTTTGGAGTAACTGAGAAGCCAATGCTATTGCCTAAAGGTAAGATGAAAAAGCATGGAGAAACGAAGATCAAAGAACACAGAAAAATGCCTTCTGCCCTGCAGAAACTGTCTGACATAATTTTAAAAAGTGAATGTTTTAAAGTGTAAAGACAGGAAACTAATGATGAAAAAGGTTTTATAGAATAAAGGAAGCTTTGTATTAGTCTGACCCAATATGCATTTTCTACATTTTCTATGCCACAGGCTGAATGACAGTCCTGGGACACTACTTGCAGGCTGTGCATACAGGTTTCTGCAGGCACTACTGTAACAACAACTTTTAGACAACTCCAGTCCTGCTGCAGGGTCCTACTGAAGAAGGCACCACCAGCCTTGATACAATTATTTCACGTGGAGGAGGACTATAGGATCAATGTACCATGGACGATAAGACTTTATTGACTTAAAGCACTCTGAAATGGAACATAAACCCCTTAAATGGCAGAAACTGACCTATATCCATCTTCAAAGGAATTGCAAATCCAATTACACCTGTAGACAATACGTTAAAAATGTTAACAAGTTAAAGAAACTTCTTTTTTTCCCCGAGTTATGAAACCTAGAGATTTACATTCAATGAGAATTCACGTATGTAAATCCAGCACATGTTTGATAAATATGTTTTGCATCTCATGTGAGATCAGAATTCACCATGGATGTCTGCATATTTCCTTTGATAATAATTAAATGCTACATTTAATCAGGTTCTCTTAGGATTTGACCAGGCAGCATCACTGTGTAAGTTTCAACCTTGGAAAAGGTAAATGCAAGAGAGGAGCCATTCCTGTCTTTGCCATCTGAGCTAATGCTGGAAATCTTGTGTGCACTTTCGAAAGTTAAAGCAATGAGAGAGGTCAAATTGTGGTTTTGGGGTCTTTTTTTTTGGTTAAAAAAAAAAAAAAAAAAAAGAAACCCCTGAAGATGCTAGAGTACACCATAATCCCCAATAGGCAAACTTCAGAGAAAGGAGGCATATTCTCAGCTGGTCTAAGTCAACTGGTTTATAGATTTCTGTGCCATTACAGGGCTGATTCAAGGCAGTGATTATCTGAAAGTTCTCATTTTAGCAAGCAACTGCCTGTTTGAAAATAAAAATGGGAAATGGAAAGCAGAACCTGCAAACACAATAATCCTTCACAAGCAAAGGAAAACTAAAGGCTACACAATTTCTTTTTGTTCACGTTTCAACTCTATAAAAGAAGTTCTATGCTGACTTTTCTTTCTTCAGTTGCTGGGGGGCGTCCTCACACCCTGCTTTCCTCCCAGTAATATATTTAGTCATTTTAATAGCTCCATGCAGGTCAGTCAAGAACCATCACCAATTATGCTGTGCAAACAAGTTTGCTTCTTTTTGCTCACCATACATCTCAGCACCGCACATTCCCACCGATGTTCCAGACACCGCCTCCAAAATACGTGCAGCTGCCACCATTTGGATGATTTTTTTTTTCTTCAAACTGAAAGGATTTCTGCTTAAACTGTTTCCCAAATAGCTGCTTGAATTCATTATCCCTGCGTACTTAGCTGCTAACAAAAGGTTAATGTTCATATCTAGGAACCTTGCTCAGAGGAAGCCTCCCTTCAGCGCAAGTAACTTCCGTAACTTGCGCCTCTGCGAGTAGAGGGGTTGGGAGCGCTCTTGGATGAGCGGGGGCACCTGGTCCCCCATTTGTCATCTTCCTGAGGTCACCCGCCAGCTGTCTGTCCTCTCAACACCCAGCCTTCAGCACCGCAGTGAAGGCATTCTCCCTTGCTCAGATTTCCAGGTCTGAACTTCCAGATACAGTAAATCAATCAGCCATCACAGAAACTGCTCAAACAACTGCAAGTAAGCATTTTAGCACCCTTGAGCAGCCTCGCTGCGTAACAAGGACACTGCAGTCCTAGCTGGAATCCAGCAAAGCGCTCGCTCTGCATGACTAGTATAGATTACATTTTGGAGGACTGCAGAACTGCAGCTACATTTAGTCTATGACTAAATCAGGCTCCACTCGTACTTGACCCTGAGAAGAATGTCATTGAACATAAGCTCCTTTTCTCAGCTACTCTCTCGTATGTTTTTTTTTCTTTTCAATGGCTAAAAAGACCATTAAGCCATCATTTCTGTAATTGCAAAGTAGCTCTCTTTTGTGGAAATGTTTTGGCATGCCTTGATCTTCAAATTTTTCATCTTTCCCCCTGCCCTCCAGCTCCACTCTTCCTCCCACACACCGTGTTTAGGACAAACGTCACCAGAAGAACACGGATATGTTTAAATAATTATTATTACTCTGAGGTAGTTGACCATTGGTTTGTAACTTACCACCTGAGTCAGGATTGTTTTCACAGGCTTGTATTTTTTTAAGAATAGTGCAAGTTAGGTCTTAAAGACATCACTGTCTCTTTCCCCACGACTTGGGGAATGTTTCCCTGGGTTCAACTCCAGGAATACAGCACCTCTTCTGTAGGCAAAAAGAGAGAACACAACTCTTATTCTGAAAGACAGTTCTTTTGGACACACAAATTATTCTTCTAGGATAAAAATTCCCTACACTTCCTCAGACTCTGTCTTTTTCTCCGACTTCCACACACCCCACTGTGTACCATAAATCCCCCAGCACACAGCAAGCAATCCATATTGATGAACTGGGGCTTTGAGTGAGCTACATGAAAGAGATTCCTCCCGGACCAGCTTCCATGTAAATTACACAGCTGTGAAGGAAAGGGAGCCCTTTCTGAACAGAGCCCTCAGTCAGGAACATCTACAGAAAGAGGATGGAGATGCACAGAGACTTTTTTCCTCCTTTTTCAGTACATTTTGTTTGATGTACAGTGCTGTGGCAACAGACCACAAGGACGGTCATGGCTGTACCACAGCTGTAGAGCACAGGATAGGAGGTATTTTTTGCCCCAGAAGCTCTGGTAAGGACTTTGACTTTGGGCTCGAGGCTGGAAAATGGACTGGCTGGCACACTTTTAGAGTTTTTTTCCACATTGAAGGACTGTTTTAGTCCCAGCAGGGGAGGACAGAGCCCCTGGGTGACTTGAGTGTCAGGCATGGTCACAGCCAGGCTGCAGACTAATGGAGGTCAACAGTCTCCTTCATCCCTATGCCCTCCCCTAGTTTGCCTCCTCCATCTACCTGCCCTGTTGCACAGCTCCAAAATGCCACTGCAGGGCACTGATGTCAGCAAGAATGATGAGGCTGGACCTAAGGGGAAAGAAACAACACCTTCTCCCTCCTTCCCAGCATACAGGACTAAGAGCAGGAAAATAGCACCAGAAATGCATTTACCGCAGCCGCAGGCTTTGTCCCCAAATCACTTCTGATGGAAAAAACATCATCTGAACAAAGAGAAAGCTGTATATAACCTCAGCTTTGAAAATACTGTCTCCCCGGGTCTATTCTGTTTTCATTGTGACACAGCATCCTCTGCTCTGAGGGAGTAGCAATGAATTCATGTTGTATGGTAATTCCATTTTAATATGACTCAGAAACAAAATAGCACAAGATGCACAAGAATTTCTAGAGGGTTTTTAACCTCTGATACTGATCAGATAAGTAAGCCGCCAAACCTAATAATTATCTCAAATGAATAACTACGAGCAAGTTAAAAACTTGCTCTGTACTCGTAGTTATTCATTTGAGATAATAAGAACCCAAAGTTATTTTCTTTAGGCAGTATTTTGAAAAGCATAATTGTTGAAAGCAAGACGACTGCAGTTTGAATAACACTATTTAAAGAAGATGAGACTGTTCAGGTCATAACAAGGTGAAAAAAACCTGTTCGCTTGGTATCGCAGCTGACTAATGCTCTAATGCATCAGACCCTCTGCTTCTTCAAGTTCTGGTTGCTGCTGATCAGGTCAGCATTTCAGTCTGATGTTGAGGATCAAGTTTACAGCTCTCAGCCATGGTGGCATTTGCTCCTCAGGAAGGCCTGGAAGAGGTGGGAGGGAGAAAAGAGAGGAGGGCAGGAGCTAGGAGTGAGGAGTCATGTGCAGCCTTTTGGCTGAGCTCTCAAACACCAACCTGCAATGGAACCACTATCACACAGCAGTCAAAGGCAGCTCACAGAGGTGGAGGAAGAATGGGAAAGAGTTGCTCTGTTCTCTTGAAAACATTTTTACAGGGGAATGAAGGAAAAAAAGCACTCCATCAATCCTAAGCAGTTTCCTGTCTGTCAACATATGGTAGGAGCTATTATTATTTGGCTTAAATATAAAGTATCATCAAGCCTATGTTTCTTTTTTAACAGTTTGACATTTCTATTGTGAAACGTGGGCGTAATTCTCTGGATTTTATTGTCCTTCTCTATTGTGCCCTGGTGAAACTTCTAGAGGGGAAAAAGCAGCGATGATGGGAGATTTTCATTTTACTCTAAAAAAGACAATGAGTTAAGTGTCTAAATGGAACAGTTCTTTATTTTATATAATTTCTGTTGAATTAATTTTTATTCTCTGCTGCTTTCAGTCTAATACAATTTCCTGAACAAGCAGAAGCACAAATATCAAAGCAGAAGTGTGCTGAGTTCGGCAGAATCCCTTAGTTTCACCTGGAGGAGAAAAGTGCTAACAGAGTTGTTACAGAGGAGTGACATTCATAATTACTGAAATTCTCCATGGATTATTTGTATAACAACTTGACTCACCTTGTAAACTCCATCCTTAATAAACATATCCAAGGAAGTTTTGCACACTGACTGAATTGATTCTGAAACCCTCTGGTGCAAAACCTGCATTTTTAAACGTTCACAGAGAGTGCCTAGCAATTGGGGGGATTATCATTAATAAATAATGACATTTAATAAATTATCTGGTGATACCCGGCTGAGGAGAGAACTCACATTAACACTAGGTGGCAGAAGGCTCTGTCACATTGAAGACACCTGCGAACAGATACACTCATAGACCTAGACTTAAGCTTGATAGCCAATTCTAGAAAAGCTAAGGGGAAAACAGTTGGAAGAAAAATAAGCCATAAAATACCATTTGCCATCCACTCTTCCACTTCTAATTCTGGCTCCAATATCTTTAGCACACATCATTTCATTGTTTAAAAGATCTTTGGCTATCCCTGAATCTGAATACACCTTCTAAACTTGAACCTTAAATTGCGTCTTATTCAATTCAGGTGAAATTCTGTATGTGACAGGTGATTCTATGAAGCTTTTCTTTAAGTAAAAGAGGAATTCACAGTTAAAGAAATAAATGGCCATTAGGGCAAGTACACAGTAAAAACATACACTGCTAGTTACCTTGAAAGACACTTGAAACTGAGCTCAGAGTGCTATAGCAAGCACACTTCTGCAGCTGAAAGAAAACTAACAACTTACAAGCAAACTCATTCAAAACTACTCCAGAGTCACTGTGGAAGGGGTCTCCTAAAAATGGCAGCTGCTCCTTCATGGAGATGCATTTTCAGGAGATACTTTTGTAATTACATATAAAATTCCACGGTATCAACTGGTTGCTTCTAGTTTTACATATTTAACCCTTTAAAAAACATTTATGCTCCAGTTTCTTTTATTCTGGTCACTCTCTTTTCAACTACTCTAAGTTTCTCTCTCATCTACTCTAAATCCAATATATATAAGAAAACAAAAATGTTAATTTCCAGTAAAAAAGACAGGTGAAGAAATATCAGCAATCACAAGTCAAAGGCAGTATACAAAGAAGAAATTGATGCATGGGTTCTAGCAACCTGGATAGAAAAGAAAGCAAACAGCAATGTCAGATGTAAGGAGGACACCATAAACACAGAGGAAAAGTGGAAGACAACCAATGTCTAGATGTTGAAAAACAAAAGGGGGTGGGAGAAGAACAGCACACTACTTCCATAGACAAATAAGTTAGAGTTGACAGCAAAGATTTCTTCGAGATCACTGTGGCCCCACTGCTTTTACACTTGCCAACCAGTAACATCCCAGATTTATGGCACTTCAAGGTTGAGTTCTACAAGTGTAGCTGGTGCCAACGAAGAGCTCAGTAGCCTTGTGGTGGGTTATTTTGCACCTCTAGACATGGAGGCTCTTTGTGTTTAAATATAGTATATTTTATCATTCACCGTTGTCAGCAGCGGAAATTGTCATCTAAGCAGCAAAAGATGCTGTTGAAGAAACAGGAGGGATTGGCTAGAAAATAAATTATTTTGGCCATGACAACTCATCTCACTGCCCATTTTGAGGGTAAGGGACCCATTGCAAATTGCTGCCTGAGAGTCAGAAAAATCAATAGTAGGTAGGAAAGCCTACTTGCCAAGGCTACAGCCACTGCCAGAAGATTATTAATGCATCTGTCTGCATTCTTTAATGTTTCCTAAGAAGCAACTATGTTAACTGAAAAGGTGCGATGTGTCACCAGCCCTTCTCTTCTCTCCTCTTCATTTTCTCTCTATATTAAAACCTTGGCTACCAAAGAAAACAATCATGTTTCACCTCATCTTTTCCCAGCTTTTCTGAAGTCCAGTTCCTGCTCTGTAGCAATATATACAGTCTAAGTACTATCCCTGACAAGCTGTTTGACAACCCTAAGTTGCACATCTATTTTACTCCCAGAGCTTTGGAGTTGGTAGGGCTTAGATGGGAAATGGAGGCCAATTAAAATAAACACAGACAATATCAATGAATTCTTCAGAAACACACAAGACAAGCAAAATGAAACACTACTGGCTTTTGCCCACAACTAGAATTCAGCCCATCTTGCAGGCTGAATGCTCTGGCTGAGGTCCAGAAAGACACTTAAGCACATGTCTTATTTTAAGCATGTGAGTAGTCTCATTGATTTTTCACTCATGCCAGTAAGAATATTCAATGTGCTTAAAGTTAAGCACATTGTTAAGTGCCTTGCTGGATTAAGGCCAGGCTATTTAGCCCTTGCAAGGGGTAGTCTACAGAATATTTGCTATTATTTTAACTTCTCAAGACTTTCTTTGAGATAAAGTTTTATGGTGTATGGAAATATTTCATTCATCGAGTATCATACGAGCAATGACTGGTTTACAGCAACCTTCAGGGAACAAGTATTCTTACCCTTCCCACATCTTTTGAAGCAGTAACTGGAAGGATTATCAAGACACACAAGCAAATACACCGATAAAGAAAATTAGTTTTGAAAGGGAAGCCAGCAGTTTTACTGATCTGGAAAGCAAAACTAGCACCATAGTGAAAAACTGACATACTAATTTTCAATGAAAACTAATCAAGTCATTTGCCAATATCCCATCCCAGTACCAAGTCCTGTACAGCAACTTTGAAAAACAAGCTAATTGTTGTCTGAAATGAATTATCACAATAAGCACATATTCAATTCCATGTTTCCATCTTACTTTTACATCCAGTTGAATACAAAATTCAAGGGAAGACCTGTTAGTGCTTCCTCAAGATGATCTCACCATCCACAGCACTTTATAGAGATCAAAGGCACAACAAACACTATTGCTTTTTGCTAAAAAGAAGTGAATGCCATTTACTTTGCTACAGACAATTGGACTAATTATCTGGTTGGCATTACCCAGGTTCAGTATCATACCCTGAATAAGAACTAGAGAAAGGCATTTAATATAAGGAAAGCTGTACTGGATCAGACCAATGCTCCCTCCACCCCAGCTGTCCCTCTCCAGGAGCAGAAAAGGGAGCACACAGGAGCTTGACCACCCTACTGAGACCAGCAGGACAATATGACAGCTTGCTCCTATTTAATAAGCAGATGTGGCTTTTTATTTCAGTACTCATTTCCTCCTGGAAAGTTTAAAGGGCAATATATGAACAGAAAGCCAGTTTAAAACTAGATCACCTCTTTGAAATCTCAGATTGACTCATAGCTGTATCGCTCATCATACCTTACACCAATGCAACTCCACTGATTCCATGTTACCAAGCCCACACCTGATGGCGACTCAAGCCGCAGCATCTAAGACATCACTTTAGAAACTGGTGGACTACCATCATGGACAACATCTGAGACCTCTGCAAAAAGTAACGAAGAAGATAATGGTAGCCTGCTGACAAATAGATACTTTCTAGTGGATTCTAGTTTAGAAGTTCTTAATTTGAAAGAAATAATATCTTTTTTATATAGCAAGTTATTTTACATATCTTGATGCTGAGATTATTTGATGAAATTTTAACACCTTGTCATGCAGAGTCAGAGCAAACAGACATAAAGGCCATAAAGCAGAGAAGCATGGAGGCTGGAAGGCACATCTGGAGACCATTCAGTCCAGCCCCTCTGCTTGAAGCAGGGTCAGCTCAAGCAAGTTGCTCAGGGCTGTGTCCAGTCAAGATTTGAATATCTCTAAGGAGGAAGATTTCACAAACTCTCAGGACAAACTGTTCCAGTGTTTGACCTCCCTCACAGTAAACATTTTAATGGAATTCCCTGTATTTCAATTTGTGCCCACTGCCTCTTGTCCTCTCACAAGGCACCACAGAGACGAGTCTGGCTTTCTCCCCTTGACTCTCTGCCCTCCATCAGGTATTTACACACATTAACAAGATCCTTCTGAGCCTTCCCTTCTCCAGATTAAACAGTTCCAGCTCCCTCAACCTCACCTCACACAACAGACACCCCAAATTCTTACTCATTACAGTGTGTTCATGTCTCTTGCGCTGGGGAGCCCAGGACTGGACACAGCATTCCAGATGTGTCTCATCAGTGCTGAGCAGAGGGGAAGGATCACCTCCCTTGGCCTGCTGGTAACACTCTGCCTAATGCAGCCCAGGAGGCTGTTGGCCTTCTTACCCACAAGGACACATTGCTGGCTCATGGTCAGCTTGGTGTGCTTCAAGGTCTTCTGTGCGAAGCTGCTTTCCAGCCAGTTGCTCTGCAGCCTGCAGTGCTCCATGAGGTTATTCCTCCCAAGGTGCAGGACTTTGCATTTCTCTTTGTTGAACTTCATGAGATTGCTGTCAGACCACTTCTCCAGCCTGTCAAGGACCCTTTGAAGGACAGCACAACCATCTGGTGCACAGGCTGCTCCTCTAAACTTTATATTGCCTGCACATTTGCTGAGGGTGCACTCTTTCCCATCAGCCAGGCAGTAATGAAGAGACTAAGCAGTACTAGTCCCAATATCGACCCTTGGGATATACCACTAGATCCTGTTTTGCTTTTAAATCCACAAGACATAACAGGTACGTTAACGTCACTAGATTGTATTGGTTTAACTAGCTCCCATTTTTAAATTAAGATGGTTAAATAAGAGCAATGTTTTAATATATGCAAGAATCAAGTTTGTTTCTGAACTGTATCTGCTGTCTTAACTCATTCTTAAAAGTGAATTTTCTTTAAGAAAAGTTCAAAAATCATTTATGACTTCAGAGGGAAAGACAGGCTTTTCTTTTTGAACTGCTTTAGTATGTAACTAACCCAAATGGGTGGACTTCATTAAAAAAAAAAAAATCATTTCTGTGGACAAAACTGCACCTTCATTTGAAGTGATGAGAGCAACAAGAAAGCTGTATTCCTCAACTGGGACTACAGCCAGTTTATGATGGAAAAACATAGAATGTTTATGGCATAATTATGTTACAGCATTTGCTGCCAGAATTATAAAAATTATTCTTAAAATTATGCCCTAAATAGAATGTTGTTTAACTAAACTGAAAGCACATTCCAAGAAACATAAAAAAACAAACTTACCATGATTTCAAATCTAAATTATGCATACTAAAGGCTTGTTTTAATAAAAGTACATTTAGTGGCTGAAAGAAGTTTCTTAAAAAAAAATATTTTAAAGATAATGAATTCCTGATGTCAGAAAGAGCGTCACATGAAATCTCATCATTGACTCATGTAAACCAACCTCAAATTTAACCAAATGCAACTGTGATCAATATTGTGTCAATCTGAAAATATCTGGGTTTTAAGGCAACAAAACCAGATGCAAGGATGAGTAAAAAGTTGGAATCCACAAACTGAATGGAATTCTTTGCCACTGAAAGGTCTGGAACAGTTATACTGACAGGGAGAAGCCAAAGGAATGAAAAGTTTTAATAGTATTGCCACACTTAGCATGAAGAGAGTCAAGTGCAGCAGAAATAAAATGGAGCTAGTTAGTTACAGTTGCGCGTTGTTTTTTTTCTTTTAAAGGTGGCATCCTCCACTTTTAGGCAGTTTGGGGCATCCACTGTTCCTCCACATACCTGTAAATCACTGTACAATGTCTAGTACTTGCATTATATGTTCCTTGGTACTTCTGTAAAGGAAACAGCAATAAATAACAAAAAACCCAACCACATAAAATATAAACACTGTCGGATTTACCAACATGCTCTTGAAAAAGCCCTAAGAGTCACTGAACAGTAAGACCCAAAAAGGCCAGCTGTATACAGTAGAGTTGTTGCTACAAAAGAGAGAGACACTGGAGACATTCTACCTCCACTGTGAGAAAAAAACTGAAGACAGGGTTGTAATTGCCTTTGTTCTTTTTTTTCCCAAAAAAAAGTGCTAATCAACTTGCAACCGTAATTAATGGCAACCACGCTTAGCCTTGATGACTTAAAGGGCTTACCCAGTGAGAAAGAAACCCATCCAGTGGACAGAAACCTAACATTGCCTGCCAGCCAGGCAGGTCTTTGTAGCCTGTAAAAACTAACTCCTGCAATAGTTTTATACTCGTTCTGCTGCAACATGCGACCACCTGTGGCACTTACTGGACAGAGGGAATGCAGTCTGGTTACCCAGTCTCACTACTGATAACTTTCTGATATCAGAGAGACATAGACCCTTTTTAATCGTAGTACAGATACCCTGTTGGGCATGCTAAGTGATTGTACAAATGTGTGCATACACAAATATGCATGTGCATGCACTGCCCACCACTGTGCTCTGTCACGCATCCCAATCTCGGAAGCAAGTGATATAGAATAGAAAGTTGCCTACAACAATCCCTTTTTATTGTCCTTATCATTTCTTGACAATACTACTTATCATGAGCTGCAGTGGAAAAACACATGAACTAAAAACAAAAATGGAGCTGGGGAAGTAAAAGGTGTCAGTGGAGAAAATAGAGTTTTATTCCTCAGAACAATAACCCCTACCACAACAGCCTTGCTGGCTCCTTCTCCACTGACAGGAAATTTCTGTAAAAGAATCATGTGGTGCTGGAACACAAAACTGCAGAGCTTCATATATAAGACAGGCTATAGTCCTGACCAGGGATTAACGAACAAAGTAAAAAGCCCAGTCCCCTCTGCTTTGCCTTCAAAATGCTAAAAACTTAGAATGTGACGGAAACCTGTTGACTTTGACGGGGTTTAAGTTACACCAATGTGAAGTCAAAGAAGCAGAACTGCTCAAACTGGCAGAAAAATAAAAACTCTACAACTTCCTTGCCTCACAGAGCCTCCCACAAGTTTCTATCTTCGTAAAAATAGGCAGAAAATCCTACAGGACCAGAGAAATGCAATGGATTTATGAGCTCTGAAGAATCCCAAAAGAAAGATGCAATTGAGCTAGTTGAGTTTATTATTTTATCCCTGAAAGCTTAAATAAAATAATAATTTAAATAGTGATAATAAAAATAAAGCACAGAAAGCACCTACTAGGAAAGCACTGTGTCATGTTGTCCTTTAGGCGTGTTTCCCTCCCCACCTCTGAAAAGTTGTCTGGCATTTGACATAATTGGGAGGAAGAATTTTCTCCCCTGGCAAAGTCAATTAACTTCACTGTATTTGTATCATCTGTCAGAGCTGAATCTGCTATCTTCTTCATGTCTGACACGAGCTTCTACACCTACTTGACAGATCAAATGGGTTTTAAAGAAATTGCTGTGCTTTAAAGGGAAGTTCCATGGCTACGCCAAGCCAAAAAGGTGCACGACAAGAGGTAAGTGATTATCATATCAGTACGTGATACACTCCCCTAAAATATTAAAATATACTGTATCTTTGTACTGAAGTTCAGCTTCTTTCATGCAATTTGCTATTTCATTATGAAACTCCTTTAGTCTTCAATCATCATAAACATCTGTAGAAAATTACAGGTCTTTTCCTGCTTCATGCTCTTGAACTGCTTCATTTCTCATATTATTAAGATATAAAGACTCCTTGCTATAACAAGAAATTTAAGAAACAGTGTGGGCCACTGCTTTAACATACAGCCATAAACAGGTATATGCATTTTTGTGCACAAACATGCACTGAACATTATAACCAAGCTTTTTTCTTTTTTTTTTTTAAGACTACATATTAGTGCTTTATGCAACACTGTACAATGTGATGTCATTAGGTTACATGTCACGCCACTCTGGCATCATTAAACCAAGTGCCAGATCTCATCACATTTTATGGTCACTATAACTCAAGTCCAAACTCATTTCCCATTAGCCCCAATTTAATGTTTGTGTTTGTTGTACATCAATGTATAAGCCTCCTAATTAAAGGCAGCAGAGCAGAGAAAGATAATGCATACAACATGCTTAATGCAGTTCTTCAGTTAAACAAACAAATACATAGCAGCATGGTGGGTAATGCAGGTGTTGAAAAAGTCTTCCCTATCGAAATGCATTTCCTCATAATCAACCGTTAAAAGCAACCGGACCAGTACTGCAGCTCTCCCAGATGGCAGCCACGAACTGGGAGCTCTCACTGGATACGTAATTGGGAAACAGCATCAGGGTCTCTGTGGACCTATACTTCTCAGTTTTTAAGTCCCCAAGCAGCACGGCAGAGCGTATCACAGAAGAAACAGTCACTTTTATTTGGGCATGGATCTATTCTGAAGTAAAAAGCTATATTCTACTCACCAAAGGCACTCTTGACGTTCTGGTGAGAAACAGGGTTTGGCCAAATAAAATTTCTTTCCTAACTAAAATAAAGCTAATAATTCCTAGTGAGTTGGTCAAGCAGAGTGCATCACATCTGACAGGTTGCTGATGTGATTTAAGGGAAGAGAGCAAAGGACCATATTGATTTCTCCCATCAGCAGGACAAGCACTCCAATAACTTGACTTTAAAGTAGCTACACAGAAGTATTGCTTTATCTGGCACACAAGTGCTAAAGGAGGTTTTCAAAGACTTAAATAATATTTTGGCACATAAATCTACTGTGGGCTAATGAGAAGCCCTTTGTGACTGAGAACTTCTTGTACTACAAAGATTCTACCAGCTGGAGCCATAGAAGAGCAAATACCACAGAAGAAGCAGAGCCGGCTCTTTGCAGACCACCTCTGTGCTATTCCAACACACACTGGAGCACAAGCAAGTCCAAGCTGCCCTAGAAGCCATCTCAAACATAGCCCACATGCACACTAACACAAATGCAGCTTTACACAACATCCCTGTAACTCTTTAGGAAGGTTCAAGCTGTATCAATGCAAATTCCTCACTTTTTGTACAAAAAAGTACGTTCTATTTTTTCAAGGAAAAAGAGATTTGGTGAGATTTCCGCAGGAATGCTATGTGTCTCCTTCCTGTGTTGGTTATCTTTTTGCATCAGACTTATTATCCTTTAATCCCACTAGAGCGCAAAAGCTCCCACTATATGCACTGTCCATTTAATGCACTGCTGCTGAATATATTGCACACTGACCTACAGACTTGTATAACCAACACTGGTCTCAAATTTCTTCATCCCAAGAACTACCACATCCATCAGTGACTCACCTCAATGAAAAGGAAAGCTCAAGTTCACCTTTAGGTTTATAACAAAAACAGCCAGTAATTTTTTTCTTAAAGTACCACATTCGAATTAGTGTCATAAATTCTACAACAAAAAATATTTAAGCACAATTTACACTGATAGATCTCAAGAAATAAGTGTAAGTGGGGATTCATCATCCGATGAGGTATTTTCCCTGCAGGTATCTCATTTTATCCCAGTGATACTAGAAACTTTAATCTATGGTTTAAAAGAAAATATGAAAGTCATTCCTTGTAAAATGCACAGCTGCCAAAAATCTAAGGGGGCTGGGAAAATAGATAAGTTATTCAGGCTAATCTGTAGCACTTACTAATACAGACTTCTTCCAACTAGGAACAGCTTAATAGCAAAGGTCATGCAGCTAGGAGCAAAGAACACAGGTCACACAAGACACAGCACTACATAAAATACATTGGAAACAACATAGAGATAATGGTGGCCAACTTACAAAACGTGAGTTCTGGTTACTTCTGTAGGTAAGGAGGTGGATACATACATAAAATATCAAGCAGGGGAATGGGGAGGTAAAAAAAAAAAAAAGAAAAAGAAGGGTTTACATATGGACTGAAACCAAACTCCAAAGGTACTTCGGTGCTTAACTGCCTTTGAGGATTTTAGTCCACCTGTCTTAATAAAGGCTATAGAGGAATCTGCAGTAGGATCAGATCTGATCCATCTCTCTGTACGGTCAGTCTCTTCCTCTGCGTCTCTGCAAGCACCTTTCCAAAGAGCACACGCTGCTCCGTACACCCATACGTCCTTATACACCAAAGCCGTGTTTCCAACACCTTTCCTTCTCTTGTCTGATTATTCTAAGCTAGTATGTGTTCTTCATCAATTCAGAGCCTACGGTTCAGCAAAACTAGCAAGACAGACTCTTCATTCAATTAGTTGCCCTAGAAAATGTTACCTATTCAGTATTCAGCCTGTTTTTCTGCAGTAAGTTCTCTGAGCATTAGCTTCTCTCTTCTGGGGCAAAACACCTATCTTCAGTTGTAGTTGCTAAAACAATCAATGCATTGACATGCCTACAGAAACACCTAATAATACGACAGCAATAACAACAAGGAGTTACAACACTGCAAATGTAAAATTATATATAATGATATATGCATATACACATATGCACACACACACAAACACATATATCAATAAAATCATTCCAGGAGAAGTTACAGCTTTTCTGGGTGCACAGAGCATGCTCTCAAAGCAGCTGTTCTTCATGCCCTAAGTCCTACCCTCTTCTTGGAAGAATTAATGGTACCACTGCAGTTTCTTCACCTCTTTGCAAAGAAGCAGAGAGCTTTTGGGAGCTCTCATTCCCCCCTACATTTATCCCCACCATGCAGCAGCTATTCTTTTGGGAACATCCAAACCTTTTACCAGAGGAAAAGCAAAATTTTCAGAAACAGCTCATTAAGAGAAAATATAATCAATGAGTTTATGGGTGGGCTGGAGAAAAGCGGGGAGGAAAGAAGGTGAGGGCACTCAAGGAACACACATGCTTATTTAGATGTCTTTTTCCTAGAAATTTTGCTAAATTTAGCATGACTTCTGAACCTTTTCTGTTTAGTGTTTGCGGTTTTCTTTTTACATCAGAAATATTTTAAAGCCTGTCTTTTACTTGTATTTCTTGCTTTTGATATTGGTTTTGCTTTCTTAAAGAAACTGGCAGCCGAAATGCTGTTCTAAAAACAAGTCACAAACATTTAGCAGTGTTGCCATTTCAAACACCAGACTCAGCTGAAACTGCTGTGTGGCAAGACGATGCTGTTTCAGCTGCTGGAGCCCTCAGAAAGGGCAAAAAATGCTGAATAAAACCAAAATATAAGTCATGAGTCAACAAAAACTCTGGGATTTGTTGCAAATAACCATCCTTCAAAGCAGCCTAAAATAGAGGATGCACTACTCTTTGAAAACACCAGTACCCTGTATTATCAGGTCCACCCAGCCATTCCAGGTTATGTGGTCCTCTCTAAGCAGCAAGTTCTTCCCAGTGCCTAACATTGATATTTTAAAACAAATAATCCCATTTTGCAGATAATGAACCAAAACACTGGGGGGGAAGAAAAAAGTAGAGAGGGAAAAAAAAATTGAAGGGCAGGCCCATAAGCAATTTAGATGTGTAACTACCATAGATTTCAGAAATTTGACCTTACTAGCCTTCCCAAGCTCACCCAAAGGCTGCAACGTAGTGGGGAAACAAGCTCCAGGGCTTCTGGGCTGATGCTGACACTTCCATTAAACTCTGTCGCTGTTCCACTACTCCCATGGAAACAAGAGGTATGCACATCCATGAGGGAGGCATGAAATACACCCATATATGAGTACTGAAATCTCATGTATTTGCTATCCCCATTCACAAAGTATTTTTCTAAGAGGATAAAAAGAGCATTATAAGAAAAGACATCGATTCCCTTTTCTTTTCCGACCTTAAATTCTCAGGGCAGACAGCCTGTAAAACCTGCTACTGTAGTACACATGGGCAGTTGATCTTAGCAGATAGCTCCAGATGGTTTTTCAGCATTTCTGTTTTGAAATACAGGAAAGTCAACTAGCAGCCAGTAGCTCCCAGTAAAGCCAAATACCTACTAACTCGGCCAAGCTATTAGCCCGACGAACAGCCTGCAGCATTAGCACACTGCTTCACTGCCACAGCTCTCTGTCACAGAGGCAGCCACATTCCTTTGCTCCATTTGCAAACATCCCTGAGCCATGTCAAGCACGCTCCTCAATTATATGAAAGTGCCTGTGAGCACACACAGTTCATCCACTGTGTTGCAATGCAAAAGAAAGTAGTATCCCCACATACTGCCCAAGGGTAGGAACATTAAAGGCACTTCTGTAGGCCTAATCCTACTCCCACCAAAGCCACTACAAATCCTCTCTGCCGGGGATGGGAGCAGAACTGGACCTATATTGAGCTTTTATTTTTATTTTTGGTTCTCATATCAAAACTAGAGGCAAAAACATGCCAAGGAACACATGAACTTCCTACAGCTCTTAGAAGGCAGGGAAGGAGCGTGGCAGCATTAGCTGCAAGAACTCATGAGAACAGTGAGGAGGGCAGTCCTTCTTCTCATCTCCAGGGTCAGTACCAGCTGCTACAACACTACTGATTTTTTCATATGTTTGTAGAATTGGGCAACACCAATTTTATATGTTCTTCTGCTTGTCCATGCTTTTCCAAGCACATTTAAGGGCTAGATGAATTAAGTAAATACAGCAGACCTAAAAGGTCTACAGATCACTTCTGGGGGAGCGAGAACAAGAGAGCACTTTCACAAAAATAGTAACTGCAGTGACTGCTCTTAGACAAAAGCCAAAAGATCAAGAAGGATCCTATGGCCCAGACTGCTCAAAGCTGATCACTACTCATTCACAGCAGACTCTCGAAAGCAAACTCCCCTATTGTACTCGCACCTTCCCAACAATACTTGCTTCTCTTCTGGTGAGAAAAAAAAAGCAGGATGCACCTACTTCATGGAATAAGAATGGAAAAAAAAAAAAAGGGCAGTATTTTCTTTCCATATTTCAGATTGTTTGCAGACTCTGTATCTGTGAGACTTTTCATTCCAAAATTAACTGTGTGCTGAAGAAAGTCTGGAACAGCAGAGCCTTTATGCTTCCAAGTTTTGAGATGGCCTCAGAGTGCAGATCTCCTCTATCACTTCTGGAATACTTTTTGACAATTAACAGAATCAATGACCACAGAGCAAGAAGTCTGCCCAATCCATCAGGGCCTAAATGTGAAAAGAGGAGGAGGAGAGAGAGGGAACCTTCTAATGACAGGAAGGGGAGAAGAGGTGTAGGTTTTTTTGGCTCTACTCATGAGCATTTCCTTATGAATTCTGGAAGAGAATCAGGAAATAAAGATAGCAGCCAGAACTCCCCTTCTCCATTTTTTTAAGAGAGAACAAGACAAATGCAGCAGTAGCAAATAAAGGAAATACACAAGTAGCCTTCTCTATGCAAGGCAGATGCCACCCCAGTACACATACTTGGCATAAAACTATGGTATAGAGGTCGTTTGGGAAATTCTCAATAAATATTAAAAACACAAGTATGCTGATATCTGCCTTTTTTCCAAAGTTGATGGAAAAATTAAAGCACAGGTTGATGCTCCTGTGAACAGAGGACTCAATAAGATTCCCAGGTTTAGGTCAAAGAGATGGAGAAACTACCTGTTATCTTGAATCTCTATTAATATCAACAGACTCCAGAGAAGAGAGAAGATCACCTAGTTTGGAGCCAGGACCACAGCACCTTTTCTGTCCTGCCAGAAAGGCTCACCTGACTTTTTGTAATGAGAGAGCAGAGGTGCATGGACACATGCCTAGTGGACTAGTCCCCTAGGCATGGCTTGGCTATTGCTGGCACCAACGCCAGCAATAGCTAAGACATGGGACCTCCTCTTTCTACGTGGTTTGCCCTCTTCTCCTCATCACAGGTTCATGCACTGCTACTATCCAGCCTACAAGGACAGAGGAGAAGGAAAGAAGAGAGACTACTTTGTTTTCAACAGAAGACAGTCCTTGTGTTCTGCAGTTATGCAGCGGAAGAGCCAAGAGCAAGCGAGCAACCACCACCTGATATTGGTAGGGCATTAAGAGCATAGAGAATGTGCTCACCTTAAGCATCATCTTAGATGAAACACCACATCACCTCTCCATCAGGAGAGCAGCTGACTGGATCCCTAGGCAAAAAAAACTATCCCTGCAACAAATCTGGATTGATGGGTCATTAAAAAGACTAACTAAAACAGACTTTTCTTTTTGGTAGAAATATTTAAAATATAGAAAAACACAACCACTTCCAGTACAAAAGTAACCAAGCATGTAGCAAGTGTATTACATCAACTTAAATAATAAATCTAAGCTGTTAATATTTTCATCACCATACTTTGTTCTCACACACTTTCGAATTACTCTAACACTATTTTTAAACAAATCCTTTCAGTGAAGAAAACATCAATATATCAAAACTATTTTTTAAACTAAAAAGTTTCCTCTTTTGCAAAGCAGTTATTTTAAGTACCGAAAAGGTTTCTATGGCACCCTCCACTTCCAAATGACAAATATCGGCAATAGCTGGATTTAAAACAGACAAACTAAAAACCCCCAAATCAGCAGCGCTTGACTCAAGGAAAAACACTAAATATTTTCAAGCAGAAGAACTAAAAAACTTATTCTTACTGAAAGAAAAAAGTATGTACGCACACCTGCTGTTCTATCAATCTAAGCAGGAAACCATTTCACTGCTGCATCAGAAGTAGAGAAAAGTGCTTATTAAAACATTAATCACAGTCCATTATATTCTGACTCCATGCCAGAAGTTCCCATTACATCACTGAAAATATCTATTAACCAAAACCTGATTCTGACAAGTTACAGAAGTGTAGTGTTTAGGATTTAGTAATGTAAAAGTCAGTTTTAGAAGAACAGTTACACAATTGATTTTGCAGTGGCAAGCCAGTATAATTAATTGTTTTTGTGACATTTATTACTGCAATGGGGTTGATTTAACTGGTGTTTCTACTGTAAAATTATTCAGAAATTATTTCAAACTTCATCTACTTTTATTAAACACATTTATTGTGAAGGTATTTAATACCTGGGGCTGACTAAACAATTTTAAAATGTGCTGGATATACTAGTACATGTAAAACTGTATTGTCTTGTGTAAATATGGGCCTTGTTTAGAACTACGACTCACAGGAAATTATGCCAAATGAAAACCATCTCCCCTTCTCCTCTCCCACTGAAAATGATTTATGTTTTTACATTTAATACCAGTTAGGTAAAGAAACAAAAATATGGTGGCCTTACCTTCAAACCTGAGCAATAGCTCATCTGTGAAGTCTGATTATGTTCAAACCCCTATTTTGTTATTAGAAACATGGCCTAACTCGAATCCTCAATTTGGAAGAAAGAAGTGAACAACCCAATTCTTTCTGGAAGCCTGGCACTATGTGGCTTGTTTACCTACAACAGTTTTCAACTATTAGCAAGGCTTTAAAACCAAAGCCATGAAAATCAGTTCCTAAAAGTGTGTGTACAAACTCCTGCCAGCCAACTTAATTGCAGGTACTTTCCTCATCCCCTGTAAACAGCCCCACTAAAAAAAGCAACAAACAAACAAACAAAATTACAAAAAAAAAGCCAAAAACCACAAAGCTATACAGCATGATAGGAAACACATACTATGTCCCAAACCCAAGGGAGGAAAAAAAAAAAAAAACAGGGCATATTTTTAAAAATGCTGAATTAATAATCGCCTCTGCCGTCGTACGTTTAGTGGCACCAATCTTCACAAGACCATTGTTCGTTCAGGAGCCAGCCCTCCCTTTCTCAGCTCGAGCGGGTGCTGCCATCTGCTCTGCGTCTGTAAATCGACAGGTTTACTGGCCTCACCATGGGGTGTACTGGCTGAGGCAAAGCACTGTGCAGACAGCATCACAAGCCAGCTTCAGCACCTCCAGCAACCTTATTGTGGGTGTCAAGCAACCAGGTAACATCTCAATCGTGATACAGAGGATAATTTGAAATGAAAGCAGTGGATGCTTATAAATGACTAGTATTTAGAGAATTCATTGATTATAGCTCCATCCTCCAAATACTGGCATTTAAGAGACTCATGTTGTTTAAGCACCTCACGTTGTTAGTGTTCATGATGAATAAAAGGGGTCTGGAACACACTAAGCTAAGAACAGCTCTGCTTTTGGGGGTTGTGTTTGTTTGTAAAAAGATTGGGTTCCTCTTTTCCCTCCTTGACCCAACATACATGAGTCTCTAACTACAAAAGACACCTGAGACACTTTTTACCTGTCCTTGGACATCTTCCAATTTCAAAGATCCAAAGAGCTTCAGTTTTCCTCTCCTTTCTTTTTAAGTAATGCCATGATGCCAGAACTAATGCAGTCTGGCTTCATACGACTTGATCTCGTGAGTGCTTTACAAGCTCCAACTGAAGTTTTTCTTGGGCAGTTGGGACATCCATGAGTTGTCTCACTCCATGCAGCCTCTGTGGTGACTAATAAGTTACAATCTTACCAGGCAGCCTTTTTGTCAGTGAAGGCACTTTTAGGGTCCCCCTCCACATCCAGCCACTCCTTTTCATGCAGCAGCTAGGGTCTTAGTTACCCCCAAGATCTCTGCCGCTCCATCAAGTGTGACTGCACTCAGTGAACAGATGCACAAACTGCTGGAATGGAGGGAGATATAAAGTCCAGTTCTTATGAATGTGTAAGACTTGGATTTTTTTTTTTTTTTAAACAAAACTAGGAAAAATAAAGACAAGAACATGTGATCAGGTACTATTAACTCTAAGAAAAATTCTCCAGTTCCTCTTTTCCAAAAAGTTCCTCCAGTGTGATCTAATCTGGGGGACATCAGGGTTATTATCAAAATAAGAAAATAGAGGCTACCAGCCTAACTCTTAAAAATCTTGCCATCCATCGTATCAGGTGTGAGATCAGTTACATACATCAGATCAAATTTATGAATGGAATTACTGACTTTGGCAAATGGCATGCTCCTCCAGGAAGACACCCCTCAACTCTTACCATTTAGGACCCCACTAAGCCACCCTACCGCTCTTCAGGGAAGCTTTAAACATTGTTGACTCCTGATCACTGTGAAAAATACTACTCATCAAGAACAAAGCTGCAACAAAGTCATCTGAAGGGGGTTAAAGAATCACAAGCAACGGCTTGAAAAGCTGCATAAAGCTTCAAGCAAGACTCCCCTATGCTTCTCTCTGCCTTTTCAGGAAACTTTTAATTCACTTTTTCAGTCATTTGATACCTGAAAACACAACTTTCATTTGGAAGGCTGCTTTACAGCTATGTTTATCAGGTGTCAGAATCAAGAAGATACATCATTTCTGGCTTTATTTTCCCCTTTAGTAGTCTGTTTTGCAGGCTGTCCTACTCAGTCCAACTATTTTCACTATACATAACTCCCTCTCCTTGAAACAAATGTTGAAGGGTCTAGGAAGCCTCTCTCTTCCTCTTTTTCAGGCTTCCTGCTTGAGCTTTTATTAAAATGGATTTTTACAAATGCCTTAGAGGGCAAATTCAAACCAGGATGCTCCTCACCTGTCTACTTCAAGTACATCTGAGACTAAATAATTAATTTGATTAGTCCATCCAAACAGACCCTTCAGAAAACCATGACAGTGCTTGCCTAGACTGCCTCAGAGCAACTCCTCTTCATAATATCTCTCTGCCATTCCTTACAGCCGAGTAAAAACCATGGGCGATGCTCTGAAGTTGATCAAGAGGAGAAGCTCTTTCTCTCAGCAGTGCTCTTCAATAAGCTCCCATATTCTGTGCAACAACTGGACAGAGTTTGCTCCTCATCGCTAAGGTGTTCCTGCCTCTCTAGTTTAACACTGGGCTTAAAGAAAGCATTTTGGGGCTGGGCATTTTGTCCTGGGAAGAACTACAAAAGCTAAGGACATTGATGCCCTTCTGTTGCTGAAGTGAAAGATAAGCAGGAAAGATCACTCCTGCATGTGCAAAACGTATTGTTTTTCTTGTGGCAACTACAGAACTCCCAATGCAATAATACATATGGCTGAGGAGCCAGAGAAGGACTCAAAAAGGGCAACATAATGGTGTGCAGGAGAAGCAAAGAAAGAAAAAAAGTAAAGAAAAGAAAACACTGAGCACAAAGACTACTGACCTCAAACTTACCACATAATTTCAGAGAAGCAACAGAAGACCTAAAATCCAACTTCTACAAAAATTTATTTTGCTAAACTGATGGAAGACAACTAGGGAGTAAAGTCTGTGAACATATAAAGTCACAGGAGAACCATACATCAACAGTGACATCAATGCAGGGGATGAAGGGAAGGATAAAACCAAAGAAGAGCTTTCAATAACAGGTAAGAAATATCATAAAAATATCTGTTGGTATGCGTTCTAAGTGGCTGGTAGTAACAAGGCTTTGATTTGGTGCGATGCAAAAGACTGCAGAAAATAGGGCATTTGGCTCACACGACTGCAGGGTGCCTCCTGCCACATTATAATCCATCAGCAGACAGCTCCGCTGACACTTCCAGCTGCCTACTCAGCCTCATTGCTCTACACCTGCAGAGACAGTTCAGGGTTTGCCTCCTACCAACTTTCAGTAATAAAGCCAATATTACCATCCTGATTTTTTGAAGCAATTTTAAATATTTACTGGTTAATCATGTAGTACGGTTTGCCAGGCAATTCTCCATTCCTTATGTTAAGACTCTGATTTTTTTTCTTCATATTATATGTATTTTAATAAATGCATGATTTAGTATTCTGCAAGCCCACGCTACAAAAAGACTGTTCTGGAATAAATGGTATAATTACATTTCCTACAGCGACCTTGTAATCTCTTGAGTATTTATTCTAGACTAAACAGCCTTACTCAGCTGCCCTGTGTCTGATTGTCGATGAAAGAAGCTTGTTTGACAACTGCTTCAAGCAGAAACATATTTTTTCCATGATTGCATGAAAAAGTAAAAAAACATTACCAGACCAGTATTCTGAGTACAGAGACTCATGTTAGATCGATGAGTTAATTTTGAAGCCAAACGCCAACAAAAACAATTACTATGGACATTCTGCTGTCATGGCCAGCTTTTGAGGTTAATTTAGTGGTACATATACAACTGCAGCCAACTTTACATATAAGAAACTACATGGTGTATGCAGGCTTCCTTCTTTGTTTCTTTATATATTTTCCATATTCTCTGCTTTTATAACCCTCCCGAGACCTTTTACAGTTACAGAACCCACACTATACCCACAGGTGGGCGGGCAGGAAGCAAAACTCTCCATTTCATAAGCAGTCCACTTTTAATATATTCAATTGCTAATGACCTTGACAGAAGAGCTCCATGCAAAACACCATATACTACAGGGTGTCGTTTGAAATGTTCATAGACATTTTTGCC
Source organism: Ibidorhyncha struthersii (assembly GCA_013398815.1). Classification (NCBI taxonomy): domain Eukaryota; kingdom Metazoa; phylum Chordata; class Aves; order Charadriiformes; family Charadriidae; genus Ibidorhyncha; species Ibidorhyncha struthersii. Next base: position 95,247 of record VZSZ01008388.1, on the reverse strand, counting down.
AGAAAGCTGATTTCTTAAACAGTAAGATTTCAGACTTACTAGAGGCTGTGCTCCTCTCCTCGATTTCCACTCACTTGGAAAAATTGGTGCTAATCTACCTCCTCTATATTAAATTTGCGTCCTTTCAAAATCCTACCACAAAACCTGTAGGATTTCTATAGTACGCTAAAGCAATACAAGACAGTTTCTACATCAAACCACATTAAGAAGGTTTACCCTCAGCTCTGTTTCCTTGTTCCATCCTCTCTTGAAAAAGACAGCACACTTGACCATATTCACTATTAAAAAAAAAAAGTATACCCACCTAGTACTTCTATTGTCATTCATAGGTTTTTATTCAATTATTCGTAATAAAATACTTCACTTTAGAAGAAAAGAATAAATACTTCACTTTAAAAGGTTGTATGCAAATGGAGCTGTGACTTTAGAGCAATAATCACTTCTTACCTGCTAATTCTCATTCATTAGGTGCCTGATTCAAAACTCATTGCAGTTGACTGAAATCTTTCCACTGAGGATCAGGCCCTGCAACAGGAGACACTGGGAAATTCAGACCATATGCCTTGGTAGCCAAGAGAATTCCTGCAAGAAGGAGTGCAGCCCTCTACATGCTCTCCAAAGCAAGACAAACTTTCCTTGCTCTTACTCAACCTTTTGACTCTGACTACTGAGCTTATTGAGAAACTACACTCAAAGGAGCAGAATGAACTCAGTGTTCAAAATCAGTGGGCCAAAGCAGATCAAATAAGCCCTTCATTTGCAGCTTTTCTTGTCTTCCGAGATTCAAGAAATATCTGCATACCCCAATGACAAAGACAGCAGATGTGAAAAATCACCTGCTACAACTTTTAAAGCCCGGTGGTCCTGTCACCCATTCGAAATCAGTTCTCAGTTACTTCACTGTCTTGAACCCAACACAGACACTGACAGGATTTTAGCAAAAACTAATCTGGCCAAAGACCAGATCAACTATGGTTTAAGGAGAGTTTCAAGAGTATCCTTACTACTGCCTCACTTGAAAAAAAAAATCACTACGATTGACAGCAAAGAAGTTAACACAAGTCACTTCTAGATTAAGTGCCAGAACTCTACATGTGTTTCAAATTACACTACAACACCGTACAACAAAGAAATATGCAGAAATTTTCCACTTGAAATGAAGGTTAAAAATTAAATGCTAACAAAGCTTTAACAGATATGAAATCCAACCTCATCTTAATTTGAAATTTAAAATGACTGAGCTGCCCTACACTAGGAAAAAAAGGAACGAATCAATCCAGTTGTTTGTTATAAAAAGTAGTGGGCTATAACACATTTGTTGTATGTACAGACTTCCACAGCACTCTGATTTTGCTTCAGTGCTTACCCTCAACTCTTAAAATTATGTTTTGTTTAGATTTAACTTTTAAATTATCAAAGTATGTTACCTATCCTCATTAGATTAGCGTTCACCATTGAACTTTATTTTTGCATGATATTTAAACAAAACACTGATTAACTGGAGTGCTCCTAACAATGTGGTTAGACATGAAAACAAATCGATAGATCAAAAGGAAGTCACATTTTTCTCTAAAGAAAAGCAAAGATTTTTGGAGAACTCAATTTTTTTCTTTTATACACACGTATATATTCGTGATGCATCTCTCCAGACAAAGTGAAGCAGACAAATATAATTTTATTTTAAGCAGCCCAGGCTTGATTTGATTACAAAATCTGCACAAAAGTTCCCTGTTAAGGCAGAGGATTTTTAAGTGGAGTGCAAACAGAAATTTTTAGTCTTACTTGTAAATTACCTCCATTTTGCGAGAATAGGACTGGTGCTGTGTTAAGAGTATGATCCACTTTAGATTACAAGAGACTGTTTCTAAACTTTGAGACATGGAATTAACACACCTTTACCCAAAATGTTAATCACATAAGCAGATTTTTGATTTATAGTCAGTTTTTAAGTAGCTTGTATATGGCTCCTCCAGAGCTGTAAATACTTGGTGTAAGAACACTGTGTGGCCGCTCCTGCTAGCCGTACATGCTTACAATTAACACCAAGAATGTCTTTACATTTTTCAGGACCTCAAACAAACATCATTTTGATCCTCAGGGTTTTGGGGGTTTTTTGTTTTTGTTTTTTTTTTTTAATCAAATCTATGTAACAAACATACGTTTTTAAAACAACAAACTAATTTCCATCCCCATCCTGTTTTGGTCTTTCACTACTTGGCATGTCAGAATTTGTTATATTTTTCATTTCTTTTGTTTTGCAGTAGGAAAAATCCAGACCTCCAACCACACAAATTCTGTGTGCTCAGCTAAAAGACAGCCAAAAAAAAAAAAAAGAAGACAGGCCTTTTTTGCCCCTCTCAGAAAACCTCAAACTTCAGCGGTGAGCGCCCGAGCATCCAGGATCTCTCTCAACCACACACCTCCTCTCCCCAAAAGCCATGGCAGGTCACACAGCCTTGCAATGACTTTGTCAGTTCAGTGGATTTGGACCAAAAGACGACACTCCCCACTTTAGTCAAACTACACCAACCTAACCATTTCTGGTGACGGCAGAAGTGCCAGTAGGGCCTTTGATAAGACAGGGCTTTCTAAATGTGACTCCCATCAGCAGGTTGCCTTCAACTCCATCCAGAAACCAACAATTTCCCAATACACTTCACTGAACGCTTCAGTAATAGTAGTGACCGAGTGACACAGACCCAGGACTATTAGTCATTACAGAGGGACTTGCAGCTGTAGAGCCTGTCTCCAGGACAGGTACGTTACAGTGATCCAAGACACCACTCTTCTCCAAGGACAACACCACAGGTTTGGGAGATGTTCTCATACATGCCTTCTCCCCTTCTTCCTCTGAAGTCACATTTCATGTGACATGGGCATGAGCTGGCCTCACAGGCTGAGCACCCAAAGTGACCTTTGCCACCCAGATCAAACCAGCACCAACCTGGCATCTTCAGTGTATATTCACAGGACTATCAGCCACTGAGACTTCCTTGTAGGAACCTCATAGACGTGTAGTCAAGGGAACCTCTATCACAGGCTGGCTCTGAGAAAGGCCCTGCCAGAGGATTAAATACTGTCTACAAGGTAGTGTAATACATATTGCTTCCAGAAAGATATGTAATTCAGGAGTATTGCCTGTATTTCATTACTTCCAGAAAAATCTTCATTAAAAA
>VZSZ01008388.1:35612-92005 GCA_013398815.1 Ibidorhyncha struthersii | reverse complement strand
ATACCAAACATTTGTGTTGGGGGATGGGGGGGGGGAAGAATATTATCTATTTCTTCATTATTCTCAGACTTCCAACACAAGAGCAAAAAATGCATCACACAATTTTTTTTGCAGTACACGGAAAGAAAGAAAAATTACAGCCTTTTTAGAAACAAATTTCTAAAAACAGTTTGAACAAATTTTTTTTTTTTTTTTGGCAAAACATGCAAAATTCATACAGAAGAGCAGTGGGAGAATGCAGAATCAAGTTTATTGGGCTGCAAAATTTTTGGTAAAGCCTAATGAGCAAATAATACAAGTCATCTTAAAAAGCAAATTTTTTTTAATCATAAAAGATCCCTAAGAAATGTTCTAAATGATCCCTTAAGGATTCTCCCTTTTCTTGCTCTTTGCTAGAAACCTTACTAGCTGTCTCCTTCATTACAGCAGTTTACTAAAAGAAAATTCACACTGATGCCAAAATCTAAAGTGAGTTTTGCAGTAGGTAAGAGGTTAAGCCCTGAATATTCAGAAAACCCATTCTACCTAGCGTTTTAAAGATAATAAACTGTATCTTAAAAAAAAAAAAAAAAAAAAAAAGAGTCGATAAACTATGCTACCAGAAGTGAATTCAAAGTCTCAGGCTGGCAGTGCCTTTGCAGTAATTCTGGCTCCAGAAGCTCAGATGATAACAGCCTGCACACTTGAGGGAACTGTTTAGCAGCAATAAACATCCAGACTGCAAAATTATTAACAAGAACATGAAACGACAGAAAAACAAACAAACAAAAATAAGTTAACCTGTCCTTATATGAATCCAAATGAATAGGAAACTAAAAATCTTTAGCAGGGGTGGATAACATTGTGCCCAGCTCTTCTGCCTCACCCAGGCAGCTGTATGCAGCTGCCTGAAAAAAAACAAAGCAAGGACTGAGACACATTAGTTAAGCGTTCATCATCAACAGGAAATGCGCATGAGTTCATATAAACACAGAAACACAAATATATAAACGAATAGCCTTGCATGGTTTAAGGTATTTGAGACACCCCATGGAATAGGGTTAGAGTTGTACCGGCTGGGAACCCACAGCATTGATATATTTGTTTTGGAATCGCAAACAGCCTCCGGACTCAGAACTCCTCTTCTGGTGGGCACCACCAACCCACCCAACACACCTCCCCTTGCCACCACAGCCACCCAGCACCACTGCCACGCTTAACTCTTTCATCACCTCCAGAGCCAAGCTGAACAACCTGGTCATGCTCGGAGGGGTAAAATGACGCGTGTCAAAGTGTCTCCAAGAAAAGACTCTGAGCATTGTTTGCAAACCCTGCTCCAAACACTCTCATGCACAGATGTTAAAACGCAACTGCAGTATTTAAAGGATTTTGTTTTGCAAGATATTGGGTTGCCTTCAAACCAGCGCCACAGGCAGTTAGATGGGATGGAGACAGACAGCACGGGGTTCCTGCTGGATCTGGACACCAGGACCTCAGAGGGTCACAGGCGAACAGACGAGGACTGGGAATCCTTCCTGCACAAGTCATCTTCCCCCCCCAGGCATATTCATTTCTGATGAGGCTAAGGGCTGAGAGGGCCTCAAAGCTCCCCTCAAACTAGAGGTCCCTCACAGCTGTGCTTCATCCAAACAGGTGGTAAAGGCTGAGTCTGGCTCTGCCCAAGTTTTAACTGCTAATTAATATTTGGTCTCAGAAGCTTGGTATCAGATAATAAAAGTTACAGGCACCAGGAGGACATAGAAACAATAAAAATGGAGACAACCTCAATTCCAGACAGCCTTGAATTTTCTGAAGCACCATTAAGTTACTTATTTACTTTAAAAAAAAAAAAATCATCTACCTCCCTCTATCATTTTCTGGATGAGGTACAATTTCTCCTGTGCCAGTGAACTAGATGGGATTCCTGTTTGGATTTCAGTGGTGTCTGAAACTGCACACGGAAGTGTCTCAACTTTGTTCGGTACTTTGTGGCTTCAGTTTTCCAATAATGCAGAGTCGAACATAAACTGTTATTTTTTAAACTCTTTCTTGCCTTGCCAGTCTGCATGTTCATTCTGCCACGTAATTTTCCAGCCACTCTAAGTGCTGGTGACCTCGAAAGTTAGGCCATGGCAAGTTGGGTGACACTCACTATCCCCATAGCTACACATTTTCAGGTGCCATTTCAGCTATGAACTCATCTCTAGAGAGCAGACACGTCACTTTTGGACTTCCCAGCCTCCATTACCCAGGTACAGCAGGCTCCCAAACTCCCTTCCAAACACGGCTGCACACCACGATGCCGCCAAGCTGCTGGACCAGCCCTGCATTATATTTTTTGACAAAGTTAAACTCTGTGCTTCATTTCTCACAAATGCAGTTTGACTGTAGACAGCAGTCGACAAGTAAATCTACCCTTTTCCATGGCAAACAGCCCAACTTTAATATTTTTACTGGCTTACAGCTGGGTAAATTAAGCCCCAGATTTTTATTTATTTATTTTTTAATACTGTGCAACTGAAAATGAACAGCTACTTCACTATGACTGCCAAGGACAACCTTAAAAACACTAATGCAATCCAGTCCAGCTCTCAATAGATCTATAAAGGGTAGAGGACCAAAAATTTCAGCTTATCCACCCAAACAAAATGTTGGTTAGGCAGGAAGTCTAATCTTTCATTAAGATCCTTTAAAAAAAAAAAAAAAAGAAAGAAAGAAAGAAAGAAAGAAAGAAGACAGACCCCTACATGCTGGCAAACTGAAGATGGTAACAGTCCCAGCCCATAATGCCATGAAATGGGAATTAAAACTTGCTGTGGTACTTACCCCAGCCTTCCCAGCATTTCAAGCTCTGGAACTTCTGGTCCATATGTCTCCACTTGCAGAGGCTGATACTCATACAAAGTTTCCTCTAGCTTTTGAATGGGAGCTAATGAAATATGCTGACCCTGTTAAAAGGGGGGAAAAAAAAAAAAAAAAAAAAGATTTCTACATACTGGGTCAAGGTTTTGGTTTGACTTTTAAATGCAATGCAAGAACAAGCTTATACCATTAACCTGGTCCAGACAAAGACCAGCCCCTTAAGAACATACTGTCTACTATATCACTCATTTCTTCATGATTTAAATGTTTTACTGGTATCTACAATTTGGAAGTAATGTTTCATTAGCTGTAACCGTTTGGACAAGGTAGAAGGAAAGGGGGAAGTTTTACTGAAGGCAGGCTTACCATTAGAGAGCGCAGCTGCTTCCAGTGTCACTAGTAAAATTATTATTAGGTAAAAATTTCGTTTATCAGAAGTAATATCAAACAAATGTCTCTGAGCAACCCTATTTGATTCTGTAATCAATGATTTCCTGAAAGCCCTAATTAGAAAGGGAAGCCGCTTTCATTTCTCTCCGCAGGTTTTGTAAGCTCCTATATATAATGGCTCTCAAGATGGACTTTTACAGCACAATACAATTAATTCATTCAGCAAATTCCCATTTGTTTCATAACTAAAAATATAGAAATACACAAACATAAAACTTCATTCCAGATGGTACTTTTGCAAGCCCTTCAGACCACTGAGAAACGGCTAGACATTTTCACACCCCCCTCCAAGTCCCTATCACTCCGAGCTCTCACAAAACAGGAGACTTGTGGCTGGAAAGGAGGGGTCAGGAGGATATGCGATAGAGCCAAAGTTAACAGATGTTGCTGCGTGACATTCTACACTGATTTGTTGATCTTTCACACAGTTTCAATTTTCTACTGTATTCTATGGTGCTTACAAAAATTAGCAGCAGCAGCAAAAACACAGAGCACTATAAGCTCCCCCAAAACAGCCTGGCTTCCCCTGTAGAAACCGAGCTTCACATCTGCAAAACACAGGAATTTAGGAAAGCGGTAGTATTGTTTTTGTAGACATTTTGTCTGCAACAGGAGATCGGAAGCTTTCCACAGTGTAATGCCACATGTAACCCTGGCTCCCACTGGTGATCACTTACTGAGCTTCACTTCCCTGGGGCCACTCATGTAAGCACCTATTCCCTCAAGTAGAAACTAAAGGCTCCTAATGGGGAACACTGGGTTAAAATTAACTAGAGAGGGGAAAAAAAAGGTCAATAGACAGGGTAAGCTGTTAATTAAATCTGTAGTTGAAGACAGTGACCTTCCTCAATTTGGAGCATGGGTATTTTTGTTTAAAGAGTTGAAGAAAACAGCTAAGAAAATGGAAGACATAAGTCCTTGAGATGTACCACCATGGATCTAGGCCGATCTCTATGGAAATATCAGCAGCTCAAGTTTTCCATTGAAAATGGCTTTATGTGTGTGCTCAGAACAGATAGTTCTGGCCTTTTTCTGCACTGCCCAGGAGCCTGGCAGGGCTGCTGCTGATACTGTTACAGTGACAGTCTCCTGAAGGCGAAACGTGGTGAATAAAGTTCTCGAGTCAGCCATGAGTCACTCAAACTTTCATAGTTAGCATACTGTTAATTCTGGGCCACAAACTGTTGCTGCAACATCAAAACCAGGCAACCACACATTAAANAAAAGAAAGGTTAAAAATTCAACTTTAATCCTACTTTGTGATATTTTAAGATACAAATGCAATGTATTTTTATATTGCTGGAAATTGACAATTTACAATCTATTCAAGTCCATGAAAATATTATACTTTGTAACTACTCATGTGGGCATGTTACACCCATTGTAAGAGATTAATGTTTAAATAAGACTTTCAGAGTTAAGTTTTTAACAATACTTTTATCTCTAACCAAACTAAAGGGAAAGACATGTCAACATTTTACATGTGTACGACCTCATCTGGTGAGTAAAAAGTCTCAGTCTTTACAAATCCAGAGCAATTTTATTCCAGCCAGAGAAAAGAAAATTCAGTTTCAGGCAAAAATCAAAACCATGATAAATATTTTGGGAAATTACTTGTGTGGGGAAAAAAAGGAGCAGCTCAGATTGCATGAGCCACATCTCTGTAGGGCATCACCAGAACAGCTGCTCACTGTTAGTGGAGTTGCCACTGGTACATTCCTAACACTTTTTAATGAGAGCAACTTCTGCTGACACTGGCCAGGAGACATGCAAAGGCTCCCAACAAATGGACTGGGGTCATCACAAGCCTCTTTCACCACCACCGTTTATGCTGCTACAGATTCCCACCTCTATCTGGGGACTCCTGAGAGGAAGGGATGTAAATGTTTCCTTTGTCTTCCTCTCTTTGTGGGATTCCCAAAGTGTCAGAGGTCAGAAGGGATCACGATGGTCATTTACTCTCAGATGACCAACAGGTAACTGCAAGGGAGCTGCCTACGGACCATGGTGAGGCTGACTGGTCAGCACACCAGCTGTATGGTGGGCACCAGTATATACATTATGGGGAAGGCACAGAGCCATGCCAGGACCTTTCTGTGAAGTGCAGTATTGCAAAACCAATGCACTGTGGTGTCCCAGAGAGCTGAAGTTGAACATCGGAAGAGGAGCAGCTCGTAGAAACTATCCATCCTTGAGCTGGTCTGACCTCATGCCCAGCACAGGCCAGGACATTTTGTGTTCTTGTACGAAGCCCAAGGACTGGCAGTTCAACCAAAGCACCTTCTTTTGAAAGGCATCCAATCTAGACTTAAAGATTTCAGACCGTAAAGGTCCAGGCACACTCCCTAGGTAAGTTGGTCCAATAGTTAATTATCTTCACCATTAATTACTGGCAGCTCATTTTGGGTTCATCAAGATCAGTTTTAAAGCAGTGGCTCTCTCCTACGTCTTTCCCACCTATGTACAGGGCGAAGGTGCAAGCGTTAGGAAAGAGTACATACTTACGCATGGCAGAACAACTGCATTGGTTTGTGCCCATACAGCAGATCTGCACCTCAAGGAGATTGTGCAGCTGTATGACACAGCTCATTTGTTTTTATTTCCCAAAATCACAACTTTAACTGATGGCCTTTGGCGACATGGATTACATTCCACTTAGCAAAAGGGTGGGGGGCGGGGGGGAAACATGACCGGCTGTTGCTCCTGACCTATAGCTGTCTGGCCTTTAAGTAAAGGCTTTTTCCTATAAACTGGATTTTAGCCTGCCTTGATTTGGGAAAGAATTAGATGGAAGCATAAGAGTTACAATATACATTCCCACCTGAAAGGGGCTGAAGCCTGGTCCAAGCCCTGCAACCACATCAGCTCTGTAGGTGTTTTGGATGTGAACAGGCTGTATCTACACTGCTGACTCCTTGCAACGCAAGTACAGCGACATAGCCATGCAGGCTCCTGAGCTCACGGGACTTCCAACTTGTTCAACCACGCGCAGATCACACTGAGGTGACAACACAGGGTATGGCACAAACTGGTACAAAAAGGCTGGAATGGGAACCAATGAAACAATGAAAAGTTTTGCCTTTCCTCTGTTCACTGTGTTGTGATAAGGTACATTTACAATAACTCTTGTTGAAGTCCAAAGGCTCAATCCGACCAATATTATCCCAGTTAGAAACCACCTGACCAGTAGCATCTCAGTTTTGTGTCCCTGTCCTGAGTGGCTTCTAGCCATTCCATAGAAGAGTGGTATAAAAGGTTGTGTAACTTCACAGACATCACAAGAGACAATAATTCTTACTTTGGACTTACACAAGCACTTTTACAGATCCAGAAACCATTTCACATCTATGAGGAAAGATTTTTAAGTTTCCTGTATTCCACCTAGACAGCCAGCCTTACCTCTTTCCAGCATTAGGAGGCATTTATCAGCATGCTATAACCGAAATGAAAGCAGTAGGTCCAAGATCTTGCTCTTGCATTGCTTTCTCCTGACAAACCTAAGATCTGACGTTGCGGTCATGGGTAAGTATTTCTAATTCCCCTTGGATGCTGTAATGTTTGTGTAAAAGAAGCTCACAGTATCCAAGTGGAGACAGAAAAGGCTTCCAAGAACACAGACAACAGATTTTCCTGCCTCCTCTCTCTCCCACCCCTATCTTCGTGGCATACAAGTTTTTTCTCTGGGATTATTTTAGGCACTGTAGCTGTCTATTACATTTTGGAATGTATGGAACCACAAAACACACTGCTAATTAGAAGGAAGGCATTTGCTTATCCTTATGACTTTGTTTATGTAAAAGACTGCACAGCAATGGATTTGTGAGCAACTGACTTTCCATTCACGTACTGTAGAGTTTTAGATGAGAGAAATACAGGATTAAATTAGAAGGGGAGGGTAAATAACGTCTTTGCATTACGAGTAAACCTGACTGACTGATTCACAACGAGCTTATTTTAAACAAAAAAACAACGGCCTTTAGGAAAAGTCACAGCTATTAGAGCAACAAAATTATAGTGTATCAGCGCACCTTTCACACAGGGGTTTGGGAAGGGACTCTTGGCAAATGCCAGGCATATCCGTATTTGCCTGCTAGCAGAAAGAGGTTATTTTAGCACACAGAGTCCAGAAATATCAGCTCGAGGTGCTGCGTTCACACTTCTTCCCATCCTGTCATCTCTCCCTTCCCCTGTCTCCAAAACGACATTGCCTTCCTTCACTTCCTTCCCTCGGCAGCAAAAAGGAATAACAACTGACAGTCTTCTCAGAAATCTCTCAAGAGCCAAGGAGGAGGAGAAAGGAGACTGACACCAAAAATGCACTAGTAGGGGAAAGAAGAGGAACAGCTATGCCACAAAAACATCCCCAGGCATGAGACAGAAGCCAGAGATTGGGGTCATTAAAACTTGTCCAGACAAAGCATGTTTCTGTACTACAAGCGGCTGGACTAGATGATGTAGCCAATCTTTTTACTTTTTGAATTTCGCTCTGCTTAGGAACTTACTCAGGTCTGCTGTCGCCACACCACCAGAACACAGCGCACAGGTCAGATTACAGAAATACTAATATTTACATGCTAAGTCTCATTAAGTCACTTTGCAGCAATGTTATTTTTATTTAACTCTCTTCACCATCAGGTCGCCCTCCCCAGCCTAGTGGAAGGAGCACATGGCTAGTCGAAAAGAAACTGAGCACTGTGGGATGCCAGGGCATGACACTGCTAAAACATATCCCGAGCATCACTTCGATTGTATGTGGCACGACAGAAAGGTTAACAAAGACCCTTTTTGATACACTGTTATTTGAGTGTGTAATTATCCAAATGCTTTCAAGTGAATGTTAAAACAATACTACAAATTCCTTAAATTTTTCAGTGTAAGCAGTCTTACAAAACTATTTTACTGTTAAGCTCACAACAGAATTCAGGTTTTGGAAAGATTTCATGTTAATGGAATTTCTTACAGAACAATATTAATGCAAATATCTTGGGCAATGCAGTCTGAGCCAAAAGCTGGAGTTTGGGTTTTGTTTTCAGTTCCCACCCTCCCAATTCACTATTGACAAGTCCATGTCAGCAGTGCTAACCTGGCTTTCTGATTCTGATTAACTACTTACTTAGACTACAGTAATACTCAGGAAACAGAGATTGAAACTGATAGATTTGGAGGGCTCAGTTAATATTATTTTAACCTTTACCCTCTCTGTCTTCCACAGCTTTTTTTAAATAAACACGAAAAACGTCAAACTAAAATGCATAATTCCATTCGTTAGCCTAAAATTCCTATGCCAGTGAGGCTTTTCCAAAGCTTTAAATATCTGAAACCAACTGCTTTCTTCTCCGCTTGAAAACCAACAATAAATCTAATTTCTTTACCCAATTACAGAAAGTGCTATGGGGATATCCCAGTAGCGAGACAGAAAGAGAACAAATGATTTGACAGAAACCAACAAAATCAACATACGTTTTCCTGTTGATCTCAAAAAACAGACTCTGACCACAGCTGGCAGGACAAAAAAGGTAAGACTGACGCCCCCCCCATCTCTCCGGGGGAGGTGATTTCAGATGCCTAGTAATAATCTGACTAAATTTAGACTTCCCCCCCCCCAGTAACTTAATTTGATTTTTGAATGCCACAACAGGTTTAGATGTGCTTTCTTTGGAATGGCAGAAATACAGCAAGATCTCACCAGCACTGAAGAAGTATTAAGACACATATACGTGTTTTGTCATATGCAAATAGGTACCTGGGAAATTAACCACAGAGTGAGATGAGCCAAATCACACCATCACTTCTACCTGCCTCCAAAATTTTCCTTTACAACTTTCTGACATAAGTAATTACCTGACACAACTCCTGCCAAAAAGCTCCATTTCTCTAATCTCTCAGAATAAAGCCCGTGTCCATCTAACATGCCGAAATACAATTCTTCTGGGTCAGCGCCAGTACCAGGATTTAGTGACTACTCTCTTCACAGAAAAGCCTAGTGCCCTTTCTTCACATCAATGGATCGCTGTGCCTGTTTCGTACTGTCCTCTGCAGCACCGGCTGCTGGAGCCCAGCTGGGATTCAGGGGATAGTCTGGATGTTTGCTGCCACGAGTCACTTGTTCGTTTTCAACCGACACTCCAGAGTTCTGGCACAAACTGCCAAGCTTTCCTCAAAATCTCCAGCACTGTTCAAAGGACAGCCCGGTACACAAGACCGCATTGTTTCTGGAAACAAAGAATTAAAACACAACAGCATTTTCATGTTAACAAGCCCACAGGTCACCCTCCTGGTTTTCAGCACTTGTCTCTCAATCTTGTTCCCAACTTGGTCACAGCTCCAAAGCACTTACTTGCTTTTGTGCAATCCACCATGCTGTACGGAGTTTAGCTGCTTCCACACCTTTTGCTCTGGTTCCCAGGTGCTCTAGCTTGCACGTGGTATCTACTTGGCCACTTTCAGCTAGATTGAAGAGCCATGCCATGAACTGGCTGCTGTGTGGTATTCAGACACCCTGGGAGTACCAATTGCATTTGCAAACCTCATTATCAGCTCACACTTTTTTCCCCTACTGTGGCTTTCATGGGCTCAACATAGCCCTTCTCAGGGCACTACCACAGGTTCTTCCCATTTTTTCAGAGATAAACTTTCACTGACTCAAAGTTGTGACTCAAAGTTGATGTTCAGTTCGCTATGCCAGTTCTCAATGTGCTATGTTAGTAACAGATCATTAAGCAGAATTAAGCAAACTTTTGTTGCATCTCTACCATCAGACTTCTGGACTCTTGATCATTTTGATTTGGCTATCAACAAAGCACAAGCTCTGCAGTAGGCCAGTCTAATTACAGCATAAAAGGCTTTAATATAATATTGTTATAAATACCCACGTTAAGCGCCTAATTTTTCAAGGGATGTGAAACAAATCAATTTGACAGATTCCACTTTGTGCATCATGACGCATAACATTAAGCGAGGGACAGACACCAGCAGAGATCAGAGCACAGCAATAGCTGCACCTTTGCTCACTGACCAGTGACAATTGTTTGAGTCTTGGTACAGCTGAATCTACTGGTGTTCTTATTTTGTTGCAGTAAAGCTGAGTGTTACATTGATATGATTCCTCGATTATGCAACAAAATTATTTAGGATTTCCTGGAAAACAGTGGAACCTGCAAAAATTAGCTGCTTTATTAGTAGAACGGAAGCTCGTAAAGAACCATACATCGCTGTACTCCACTATCTGCTCTTTCCTGGGATCCTCTAAAACAGCTCCCCCCCACTTCCAAATAGCCACAGCTATACAGTGTCGTTTTTAAATGTAGAGTCTGATGGATGATTTAAAAAGAAAGACTGCTTAAAATAACAAAACAGATGAGAAACTCCGTGTGTGCATGAAAGTCAGAGACATATTCCCTGTTTCACTGAGCATACAGCCTAGACCCAGATAAATGTTGATAAAGATGCAGAACACCACATTGAGCATGGCTTATGTCTGCCTGATAAAGAGAAGAAATAAAATGAGATTCCTTGAATAGCTAGATTTTAAGGAGGGACTGCTAAAGGTTGATAACCGTCTGGCAAAAGAAAGCCGGGAAGTTTTTACAGCAACGGGGACAAAGAAAAAAAAAGGAATAAAACATGAAGAAAAAGACAATAAAGGCAGATGAAAGGAAGAGTATGAACAGATTAGGAAAACAGGAAGAAAGAACAGCAGAGTGAATTATTAGAAACAGGCAAAAAGATTAAAAGGAGGAATTTAGAAAAACTGAATTTTAAAGTAGAAAAATTAAGAAATCTCATCAGGAATTAGCAATACATGAGACGCCTCGACAATATCTGTGGACTACATTTACATTTGTGAACAAATTTTACATGAAAACTGAAGCCTGGTAGCAACATATTAAAAGTTAGTGCTTTTAACAAAGAGAAAAGTAGTTTGTTTCCAGGCTTTTTTCCTCATTTGCATGCAGAGCACACAAGTAGATGTTAGCCGATTATTCCAGGGACAGGAAGAGACACACTGCAAACCTAACACACAGTTCATGGCACTGCTTTGAAATTGCACATTAAGTTTGTCAAACTAAATTAAAAAAAACAACTCCCCGAGGCAGAAACAACTGCATTTTTAATCTGCATAAAATGTACTCTTTTTGTCCTTCCAGAGAGGTTTAGTTTCCTTCCATGCAAGTTTCCATCTATGTTTTAAGTGGCTATATTAAAATGATGCCTAAATCTGAACCACAGACACATGACAGCTTATGAAGTTGTGTATACTTCCAACGGACCTGAATTTTAGCAGTACTTTGGACAGGATTCACAGACCTTCATAGGATCAGAAAGTCTGTTTGTAAGCCCTGGATGATCCCGAGAACATTGCAGAAAGAGTCCACATATCCAAGAACTGTCATGGCCTACAGCATTACTCTGGTTTCAGTGGCTACAGCTTTGTAACTCCTTGAAGCACAACAACCAGAAACATCTAAGGCATCTTTAGTACAAAGAAAAAGGAATTGTTCCTGCCATGAAAAATCTACAATCTCACTTAGAGAAAATAGAAGCTGGCAGCAAAACAGCCACACAATCACACGGTAATTTCACTTACTCCCAGAAAAATCCTATTTATCTATTCATAAAATACAGAGATGCCTTATCTGTTTTATCTTGCTCACTGGCTCCTTTGTGAACCCTTTTGCTATAACGCTTCTATTCAAATAAAAAAGAGCAAGTGTCGCCACAGATTCTGAAAGAGGAGACTGCTGTGAAAGCAACTGCAGCACAAACATCAGATTTCGAGCACGTTAGAGAGGCTGCCTGAGTATTTCCTGCTATAGGCTTATAAAAAGACAGTTTTGCCTTAAAAACAACACTTCCATTGTAGAAAGAAAGATTACTATATGCTCTGACATAAGTACTGGATGAGACCACATCAGCAGAATGTCCTGGAATTTAATAATACACAACACAGGGAAAGATATCATTCAAAGGCAGCGTGCTGAATATCAGGGCTTATACTGACATTGCATGCTACAGCTACTTACTGCTTCTTGGGAAACAACACAAACAAGCCGTAATCTAAGAAAAAGGAAGCCCCCAAGAATAAGTATTACGAACATTTGCTAATCAAAGGACTAAACATACAGGAAGGTTTTCATTTCTTTGACTTTCATATATTATTTCCATACAGTAAAATACGTACTAAGCTATCCTCTCCACAGATGATGCAAATATCTTACCCTGGCTCTGGGCAGCTGGTGTTCCCATAAACAAGCCAAAATGAGCTGATCATTTGAATTCCCTTAGAACTCATAATATTGGGCCAAATAAAGCAAAGTAGAGCTTACTATACAGTTTAACAAGCCACGCCTAACACCTTTGTGCACTTAAAAACTATAATTTAATTAACTTTACCTGTAAGCTTGGGGAGGAGGGGAGCATGAGGGAGAAAAAAAATAAAATAAAAATACAAACTCATTTTCTCCTCAACTCTGAAAGTAGTTCAGGGTCCAAATCCCTATACAAGAAGTAATAAAAATAGTTTGGTTTCTGGTAGCAATAACAAAAACGAGGGCAAGATTAATTCTTACACTTTTATGGCAAACAATCTAAAGCAGATGTTCGAGAATAAAAGCGAGATGTCAAAGTAGTTAATAAGTGCTTTTCAAAACCAAACACAACAAGACAACTTGCAGCTTTATGTGCTTATATAAAACTCTAAATCATCTCAGTCAGCTTCCACCCTTAGCCCTTTCTTTATTCTATGAAGCTTCACAATTACCAAAAACATTATATTCAAGTCTAAACCACCACAGATTGGTGTCTCCTGAACGAAAGGACGTGCAAGCGAGGTCTGCTGGTTAGAGATCAGCTGCTGAATCTGGGCCCTTGCGAACAGAAATAATGTTTCAAGGGTTTGAACATCCAGGATCTCTGGAATAAAGCCCCTGTCTTTAAGAGAAAGAGCGTATTTTAAAGATACCTAAAAAAAGTTCAGACTGCATTTACGTTTCCGCTAGAGTGCTGCAGTTTTGAGACAGAAATCAAACTTCACATTGTAAGGTCAAAACCAACATCAGCATTCCTTAGAATCAGACTTCAAATATCTATTTGAAGTTATCCACACTTTCTTGTTTGCGAGTTCAAAGAATTACTGATCATAAAGCAAACTTGAAGATATTAAATCTTTTAAGTACAAATTTCACAAAAGACAATGTGTGCATGCAGGAGAATTGAGTCCTTCCACATTTAATATGGCAAAAGTTTGTATAAGGTAACCATAAGCACACCCTTTTCAAATGAAACTAGCTGTATTGTGAACACAAAAGGCGCTATGTTAACTTAAAACACTGTTCACTTAGATGTGCTTTCCAAAATGCCTTAAGCAGGATTATATTGATTTAAATAAAGTAAATTAAGCAAGTTTTTGCACTTGAGCTTCCCACACAAATAGGATTTGCCAAGCCTTTTGAGTCTAATCAGCGGTACAATCATACAGGTATATAAGAGACTGACTCAGTGCACGCATACACACTTTTAGACTCACCAGCAAGAGCCCATTCTTGGCAGACCACAGAGAATTGCCTCCTAAGCCGGTCAGCCCGAGTCTCCATCTACCTGGAAGCCATCCGTCCAGCTACACTGGGCTACTGTGCATCTGCATTGCCGTTCCACTTCATCACATGAAACACAAACCCGCCGCTACAGGCATTGGAGTAACTGATACCGTATCACTCAAGTCAATAGAAGCAAATCAGAAACTCTAGAGTACATATGAATAATAATAGGTTTTTGTGTTTCCTTTCCCAAGTGTTGACAGTTTGGAGGGGTATTTCCCCCACCACCACCATTGCTGGACTATAATCACATTAATTTAATTGTCCCAAGGTAAGTGTTCAAGAAGCTTTCACAGCACATTTGGCTTAATACTACAGGGTGAGTTTTTTGGGGTTTGCTTTGTTTTGAACTGTCCAAGATTTTATAAGAAAAAGAAAATGAAGGTAAGATATAACTCTCGGGAAAATTATATTTTCAGCAAAAGATAGCAAGGCCATATCTAAAAGCTTTAACAAACAACCAAACACATAGAATTTTAATCAACTGGTAATACAGTGAGAAAAACAGGTTTTCTCCTTCGTTTTCAACATTACTCTTGGGTCACAGTTGAAACACGACACTGCCATCAACTTTTCTCTCCTGTCTGCTTTTCACAGCCCTTGCTGTGTCAGATGAAACATTCATTGCTAGGACTGAGCTAGTGTATCTAAGAGACCTACAAGGAAAAAAGCCTGCCAGAGCCTAAAAGCAGCTCACCTTATGAAATCACCTAACCCCCAGCCTCAGCTACTCCAGCAGCTACGCCAGTCGCTTCGGGGCATTAGCAAACGCAGGGAGTTGCAGTGACTGTTTGCTGCTATCAAGTCAAGGAAATTCAGACTTTGTTTAATCTTTCATATCTTAGATTTAGACCAATACTAAAAGACAACCCTAAAGTGCTACAAAGAGCACGCTGTAATTCATACAAGTAGTTGAGTCACAGTAAAGCAGCAGCTCAGCCAGGATAATGCATCACTGAATGTACCTACATTTGTTTCTAAGGAGGGCTACAGTTTGCTTTTAATTATTCATAATGCTTTGTAATGTACTTGGATGCATATATTGTACATATGCACAGCAGATTTTGTTTTTAAAAAATAACCAAGTCTCAGTAATTAGAGAGCAGACTACAGTGCTCAAATACTGTGTTTTTAAATGAAATGCTTTGTGTGTGCATGGGTGTTTGTTATATATGTATACACACACACAAATAATCAAAGGACATGTCTTAAAACAGTTTTTAACAAATACTAACCTTGAACATTTTGCAAGACCCTGTAATGCCCTAATCCTGTTCAGATTTACACGTGCAATTCATTTAAAGGCATGTGAAGTTAACAAATCTACTTGCTATCAGGAAATTTTATCATACACTTAACTTGGGGCTTAGACCCAGATCTAAGGTGATTCAGCTTAGAAAACTACCTGCCTTTAAGCACACAAAGAGCCTCGCAAAGTCAAAGGAGCAGTTGCATACCGATGACTTTGTCTGGATCGTGGCCCACAAGTCCAGCCCAACAAAGCCAAGCAAGCCTGAACCTGATTGCGTAAACTGAGCCCATCCGCTTCGCTGCAATTACCTATGGCAATAAACACAACAGTCTAGGAAGCAGAGGCTTGCAGAAACAGGCCTCCAGAGAAACAACCAGCACCCTGACGACACTGGTCTCAGCTCCTCATCCTTCCATAGACCGTTCCAACAGCTCAGAAGTCAAGCAGATCACAACCAGGCATTAGACACCAGCGTCTGCTATTGCCCGGTCTGCCACAATACATTGCTGGGCATTAGGGACTGAAATGCAATGAGGACAGAGTAACAGAACTGAGAGTTAAGGCAAGAGGTGTACACACTTGCTTAATTTTAAAGCACATGCTTCAGGGTTTTCTGGGTCAAAGCCAAGACAATCCTTATCTTATGAGATCAACCACCTCTTCCAGTTTTAGATCAAAATTTTTAATATGATTATTTCAGTGATACCATTAACTAGTCCACAAGGGCAAACTTTTTCTCAATACTCAGGATATGTATAGTAAGATGAATTTTACCAGGCTAGCCAAGTTGCATGGGCCATTTCTGAAGCAAACACCCACTGGTATTAGTATGAGTTTTCTTATTGATTTAAATGGGTGCCTGACCATGCCTCTCTAACTGTAAAGGTGGGCATCAAGAGACTAATACAACAATATTAAGAGATTTTAAGAACTTTATAGGGTTTCCAAGTACTCTCTCAAGAGTAGTTATTACATAAATCATCTTAATTTTATTATCTGGGCCCCAATACCATGGCCTACACAAATTGAGAAAATAGTCCTACTAGAGACTACATGTAATGGGGTCCATTACTCATGCCAAATAGGTCAAGCATCCTTAGAAAGCTAGTTAACAGAGAATGTTTCCAAATTTCTCTCTAATCATGTATTTAAAACCTTAAAAAGAAGACAGTAAACAATTATAAATCATGCAAACACACATACTCAGTAATCCATATAATTTTAAAAAGTAGACTGGAATTCTAAGAAATGGTTTACCGAAATAGCCATTGAATTAATTGTATTTACTTCAGTGTCATTTTCAAGTAAATCATATCTCAGCATTCGACAGTACACTTGACATTTGTCTTCCTAGTAAAAAAAATTGCAAAAGGCAATGCAGACAAACCACCACCCTCTGTATTCTGATGTTCAGGGGCATACCTGTTAAGTGATGGGGTGCACCTAATCATATCAAAACGATAAAAGAAAACTTGCTTTCTTTCCAAATGCACATCAGATTTCTTTAATCTGTGCATTTACTAGGCTGCATAAATAGAAAACTGGTGGTTTGATACAATCAGCACAGTGCCATTTAAAGTGTAGCACATCACAGCACTCAAGTCTTTTTGGAAATACCTCTGCTGCTCAGCAGCACTAGCTTTCCACCAGTTGCTGCTCCACATGCTGTTGCCAATCAGCTGCACTTGCTGTAGCGCATTCCGAAGTTTACTAATTAATCTCTGCACTAAACCCCACTGATGGCCGGTTGCCATTTGAAACGCTCATCATCTTTTATTTAAAGACATACTGACCCCATGGTCAAACTCAGACCTTATTTGTAAAAAAGGTGTGCCAAATTTCAAGCAATTAAATCCACTTCAATATCAATGAGGGTTTTTTAAAAACTGGATAGAGGTGCAACCGTTAATGGTTTGAGAGTGTTCATATTAGACATACTAAGTTATTTCAATGTTAATCACCAGGAATCAAGAAAACTCTTGCATTTTGACCTAGGAGCTACTTTCAGCAGAGAGTATGAGATGCAAACTTCTGGAAAAGAGACCATTAATTTATTGCAAAACACCATACATGCTTTGAAGTCATGTGTTTTAACAATTCCAGCTTATTGTTACATTTCATATGAGGTTTTAAATATCGATTTCACTCCGTGCAACCTCTCACACCATTGTCACAGGCTGCTCTCATTCAGCGGTGCATACTGGCTCTGTGACCTTCACAATGACCTCTACAAAAGCAGTTGTGCATTTTACTGTGGTGTAAATCCTCACAGACAAGTCAAACCTGTTCTTTTTGGCATCCAGCCCTTTAGATGAATACTCTGTGGAGATTTATTATGAAAGGGGAATGAAGGGGCATTATTGCACAACATTCATCCTTCGCATACAGCTAAGTTCCATCTTTTACAACTTCTGAAAGCTTTTAAATAAACAGATCTTCTTAATTACACAAATTGTTCTTGCTTCTCACCAATTTTCTGTAATTAAAATTCATTGTTTATGAAAAGGTAGACATGCCCAGAAAAAAACACGTGTGCTAAGGTGTTTTATATTATTATTAATAAGTAATATTCATACTTCCTGTTACTATACACGAGGGATTAGTGTTTCCTAGCACACCATTCACTTACAACACTGAAGCATTATTCCACATTGTAGCAACACACATTGCCCTAAAAGGGTCCATTAATTATTTTTGTAATGCTACGAAGTCACTGCAGGATATTAGACTGTCTCCATAAGAAATATGCTCCTATGGTAAAATGATGAATGACGAAGTTTGCAGGTTTTTAATTAGATTTCAGAACAGTAAGAGAGTATTTACAAAGTTATTTTCTGTGGCCTTAGCTTAATGCTTTTGTATGCCCTTATGCAAATAATTTTAAAAATTCAAGATTAATTGAATCAAAAAATATAAAAGCATAAAAGAACTGTGAAAGGGGCAGATTTTCTAAATTCAGTGAATCTGTCAAAGTGGCCAGAGTAGTAACCCTACCATCCACATTATCCACATTCCTTCGGGTTTTCTAATTGATCCTTCAGCAAAACATGCCCTGCTAGGGAAGGTGGGGAAAACAAAACAAACACCTAAAGTTGCATTGATACTCCAGTCCAAAAACCATGTTCAAACTAGGTTTATCTGATAGTCGCTTGGGATTAACCGGAAATGAAGTCTTTTGATTGAAGCAGATATTGCCTATCTAAATCTCTGAATTCCCCTAAAAAGCTCCCTCCCCCAACGTCAGCTGTCACGGACAATTGACAATGCACACACACACATACATCTGACTGCAAAAAATGAAGAACTTCTCTGTGTGTCTCTCCCCGTCACCCACGGGCAATGTCAGGTATGGGATCTCTCTCTCCTTCCTAAAAGTCTCAGCTGGCCATTCCTTAGCCTTCCTGCTCCTCCTTTTCTGCCAGCAAAATCAAAGACAACAGAATGCACAATAGCAAAAGTTTCCCCGTACAAAAATATAAGAAAATACACTCTCCTCCCACCTTTCCCAGGTCCATACTGCACTTTCACAGCTCCAGAGCTGCAGACAGGTTTCCCCAAGCAGAATATGCAGCAGTGGTTTTTACCATCTAAATTTAAATTCACTTCCCACCTGTAGGTCCTCCTCTGCTACCTCCAGCACAGCACACCTTCATTTCTGAGCCTGATGCTACCAGTGAGATGGAGTAGAGACAGGCTGAAGATAACAGAAGGTAAACCAGCATGGTCATGTTGTGCTGTATTTGAAAACAAACATAAAGTATCCTGGAATACTAAAGGGGGGTTTCTTCTTACAGAAGAAAGTTCACATTTTGAAAAGCTGCAGATGCTGTGTACTTTGCCTCTTCATAAATAAAAGTTAACTAAATAAAAATTAATTAAAAGTGAAGCCACATTTAGACTTTATTCTTCATGACAAACAAAATAACCCAGATACTACCACTATTTTATTCAGGGTCTTTTTAAAAATAAAAATCCAGAGGTTTTCAATTATGAGATAAACAGACTCAATGCCAAAGTTATACCTGGCACCTCAGCTACAGCTGAAGTTAGTTACAGAGTTTAAAAGCAACCAATAGCTAAGTGGGTACAGCACTCTTCAAGAATATTTCTGTTACTTTAAAAGTCACATATCTGTTTAGTTTTGTATCTCAAATTCACTTAACTAACCAGACACAAGACACGTTAAAAATAAGCATAGAGCAGATGCTGTACACAACACTATCAATGAAACTAAACGGATACATTAAACTTTAGTAAAAACTGCACCTTAAAGGTTGGGGTTTTTACCTCTTATTCCAAGCAGATTTTAGAATTGCCTGATTTGAGATAATTCTTGGCCTAATTCTATCTCAGCGTCAAACCCTACACAAGTTAAAATGAGAATTCAAGCTCAAGGCATCATCCCACAAAGAGGCAGATTAAGGTAAGTGAAAACTGAGTGGGTGACGACAAAGGAAGCATGAAGTTCCCATTGCAATCCCTTCTACATTCTCCCATCAGCTCTCAAGCCAAGCCCTTTTCCTCTCCCCCACAACAAAAGAAAACCCTAATCATGTTTTACTGGGAACATCCACAAAGGGGAATCCTTGGTGTGCAGGCACGGCCAAGATAGTGCCAGCAGACTTTGAGCACCAGGATCTAGATGTCTAAGATCTATGCCAAAATCTCCTCTCTCAAGCAGTGAACACTGAAACCCTCCAATTCTATCCATATTAGAGTTTGTGTGTGACTGGTGAAAAATCTAACAATAAAACTCCACAGGTTATCTCTTTTCTGAACTTGTAGTCATGGTCTGGCTCAAATCTGACTCCAAATCAAAGTGGAGAAAAACTCTGCTACTCCCAGCATGATTACCTTCATGCTCTTACAGAAACCACCGCCTTTTTGGAAAGGCAGAAAATTCTTCAAATATTTACTAACCGATTATTTAAACTTTGTTTGTCTGAACTCAAAGGGCCTACTGCAGGGAAGCATTACAAACCGGACATCTTTATATGTAGTCTTGGACATACGTAGCTTTTTTTTATTCTAGCCATGTACACATGCCCACAGGTACACAAACACGGGCAGCCCAAAGCCCTGGTGCCAAAGACTACCTAACAACGGCAAGGATTGGATGTCTACATCGATCCCTTTTAGATCTGTCAGCACGTCTACACAGCACAGACCAGCAGCTCTTGTTTACTTGAGCACTGCCTCTGACAGTCTTGCAGAGGATCACATTTCTATGATTCTCTTTCTATGCTTTGGAGAAGAGAGCGGTACTCTATTTATTTATGCCTCTCTTTCAAGACACGAAAGAGGAGAATGGACCTCAGACCTAAAAATATATGTTGCTTTCTTCCTGTGCACAGCCCTCAGTTTTAAATTGTTCCTCCCTCCAACCTACTTACATTTCCACCGTCTTCCAGTTCCACATGCACCACCTTTAAACATAGCGTTTGTCCCTTGCAAGATCTACCTCACGGTCCCAGAATAATACAGCAATCATTATTCTTACACAAAGCCATCATTTCATTTTCTACTAATCACTGCAAATGTTGCAAGTTCCAGTTTCCTGGCCCCCATCCAGCTAATTTAGATAGATGGTTCCACATGTGCTCTCTGTCCCTCCATTTCCTGCCCATACCACTACACACATTTGTTTAAGTGAGTCAAAGCAGGTTTCTCTGTAGTCACAATATGCTTACGTATTTTATATATTAACAAAGAGCCCGCATAAAATGCAAAGCAGATAATAGCATGGTAATATGTTGTAAGAGGCAGAGGATTTTGCTGCTCTGCGACACATTCTGCTGAACTATAACGCACATCACAAACTAGACCTGAGCCTTGCATTTCCCCAAAATACAAGTTACCTGTGTAGCAACTATGTTCAGGTAAAGCAGAACAATAAACTAAAACAGGTAATTGTCCACTTTGATATACTCAATTATCCAGGTTTTTCTTCTTAAAAAAGAAAAAAAAACAACACACACATTTAAGAGGAATAAAGATGGACCAAACTTTCAGAGACCAAGGCACTTCCTCATGAGGATAATTTCATTAGCAGCCAGTGCTGTCAATATTCCTTTCCAGCAACACCTTGACTGACACACTGAGTCCAGACTAGGTATATATGGGGAAATTTACCTTTTGATGCCTAATGTCGATTGCCTAAAACAATATTCCTTTCTCTCACCCTCTGCACCTGAACAAACATTCTTCAGGAAAATTACTTTTGAAGTCTCCTTGGTACAGAACATTGTCTCTTTGATCCAAAATATCTTTTGCTGCAAGTACCCTAGCACAACATAAGTGCATCCTGGATGAGTACTGACTATTGGAAACTAGGGCCCCCAACAGCTCCTTTGAAATACATCTTTATTTTCAAATGTATTTTTAATTTACAAATGTGCTATTTTAAAGCACAAAAGTTGACTCCTTTGAGACCCTGTAGCAAACATTCATTAATCTGCTGTGTTCACTCAAGCACGAGTTAAGGTGCAGGAAGGCGGTACACGCACACACACAGCATGTCCTCAATCAACACAATGAAGATTTTTTTTCCTTGTAGGGAATTAATACATTAGTAAGGCTGGTGTACCTTGTAACACAGATTAAGGAAGAACGGAAGATGCTGTCGGAAACACAAGTCCTGCATGCACCCCCTTGCCTGCAGCCAGAACCCTTGTTAACAAGGGTTGGGGGGGTGTCACATTTGAAACCACCCAAGTGTGCACACATCATCCCCTGCTGCCCTTAGAGGCCAGACTTCTTACACAGGAACTGATACAGAAAGATAAATACCAGAACCCCCAATTCCCCAAAATCCTTCTGTCCCAGAGCTCTCCTATAATTCCCAATCCCATGCAGAAGCCTTAGTCCTTCCTCCTAGAAACTCCCCTGTCCCACTCATCCCCACCTTTCTACCAAACACTGCCCCAAATCTCCCCCCTTAGAGCAATGGCCTGATGTCCCCCATGTTCTCTCCAAAGCCCCTCCTCCCCCATCCATATCACCTCCCGCCCTATGCTTCCCCATCCCTACAGCCCCGTACTCCACCATGACACTGCTGCTGCTGCTGCCAGCACCTGCTACCCTGCCACATTTCTTGCAGCAACTACCTCCCACTACAGCCACCCCTCTTGTCCTCCCCTCTTGGCACCCCTTGCATGCCTTTTAAGTCTGGCAAGAATTTCAGAAAAGCCAGATGTAGGCTGTACTTACCCAAAATTTGTCTGAAGAAGGCCCTCAGAACAGGCAAGGAAGAAAATACAGGCATATGGGAGATCTTTTAACTGCACTGCAAGGTCAATATACTCTACAACATCAGCAAATAAGACTCAAGGGCATTGAGAAATGGAATAACCAGGAATCAAACTAGTCTGTGAGATAAGTCTGCACACACGTGCCTCATAGGCAAGTCTCTCAAAAACAGACAGACGGACACAACCCAACTGACGGCTTCACAGATTGCTCTGAGTCAGCCATTAGCCCAGCTCTGCCCTTCCAGGTCACCAGCCCTCCTCCAGGTAACACAATAGAGAAGATCTATTTACCTCCAGGTAACACAATAGAGAAGGCATCTGAACTGGTTTTTTTTTTAAGATCTAAATTCTAAAATATTCAGTTCTGTGAAGGTCTCTTTAAATAGTCATCTTCAAGTACAGAAAAATTCCCTACAAAGAGGCAGAGAATCACCTGCTTTTGGCACCTACCTAGGCAGAAAATGAACTTGGATTTGGGTCAAGGAAGCACACAGTTACTAAGTTTCCCCTAAAATGTAAAAGCAAGGGCAGTATGTGCTACCAGCGGCTGCTCAATAGACTGCGGAGTCTCCACTTCCCTATGCCTTTAAGAACAGGTTAGACAGGTACCTGTCATGAAGTGCCCCCACCTCTGCCTCACAGCAGGGGGGAAGGCACCCACGACCTCTCAAGACACCCACCCAGCATTACAGTTATACAATTCCACAAATACCCACTGCAATTTTGGCACCAAAGCTTTTCATTTTATTCATTTTTCTTCCCTGACTTAAAATTCCACCCGTACAGAGGAACTTTGTCTGCTCTCTTTTTTGTATCGTCTCTATCATAATGAGACCGCTTATACTCACACTTTCAGACAAGCTATTTATTTCTGTTTCATCCTAGCACTACCTTCTGGTATGTTTACTTTTGAACAGTGCATCAAGCAGCACTATTTAACAACTTTTTTGCATTAAAAATGTGGTTCAATAACTTTGCACTGCTCATTTAGCACAAACTCTAATATTTAACATCTATGATGATTGCAACTCTTGACCAAAGCATAGCATCAAAAGAGCATATATGCACTAAATTGTATCTTGTTAAAAAGAACAGCAGCACTGAAAAAGGTTATATTGGAACAATCCATAAATGTGTTTACATTATATGAATGATTTGCTGTTCCTTCACAAGGCATGTAGGAAGTCAGCACTTCTCAAATGTGTAAAGTATTTCCATGTGCTTAAAGCATGATCTTTCCAAAACAAACAATGATTGAGAAATTTTTTATTATTCTTTATTTCCCTGCCAGCTGTTTTTTTGGACTCTCAGCCACCTTCTTTCTTTCAGTCAGATCTCTCCTTATTGCTCACAGTAACACCTACTCAAGCAATAACATATTCAGAGCTATAAGACTCAGAAATGGGAAGATATCTGGCTAATTTAAACATCATTTTCCTTAGATCACTTTACAATGTGTCTTTGTGCTATCGTAGCTAAGTGGCAGGTCTGGCTGTTGCTTAGAATGGAATGTGGGGATCCTGCATTAGGACCTAAAGCCCAGTTACTGCCGCTCTGTCCCAGTGCCTGCTCCCGTACGGGCAGGGGAGCAGATGACACCTGACTGAACCCTGCCGGCAGCCTTCTCCCAACGAGCCTCGTCCTATGCAGCATCTTTTCATTGGACAAAAACAACATGCTGCATGACACACAGATGTACTTCTGAAATTTGATGGTGAAGAGTCAGGCAANGACAGCTGAAGAGTAGATCTGCTCCACTGCTGGCTACAGCCACTTTACTAACAAGTACATTTGTCTTGCTATTCAATTCTGCACAATTAACAGTGTTGGCACTATTTCATTTACTAAATTCCCGTCATTACAGCTGTGCAAACTTATGGACCTAATTTGTATTTATACTAATATGTTTATATAAACATGTGCTGCTTTAGCCATGTAAAGAAGCCTTAAAGCAAAAGAACAAATATTTATTCTAACAGAACAGTATAAGAGGGCCCAACCATAAAACAGAACCAGGTCAAACAGTTCTGATTATGTCTGTTCACCAACATATTTCAACTTAATTTCAACTACAGCATTTTTCCTAACGCATTCCAAACAAAAATCCTGCAAAGAGATACAGGGAGACATAGAACTGCACTTTCAAAATATGGTCTCCTTTCCCAAGGCCAGCATTGTGTAAATGAGGGGAGAGGAAATGACAAACACTATCATTTATTCTCTCCCCCCCATCCCACCAAAACACACCCAAACCATTTCTTACCTACAGTAGGAAAAAAATTAATTATGTCAACGTAGTGTGCTTAATGTTTATGCACTTTGATATAACGGTAATTACTTAGTAAGGCTCAAACCCAATTAAATGTTTTAGACTTCAGTCTGTGGGCTGGAGTGCACAGGAATCATTCCTATGATAGATCACTTAAATAAAGTTTACCTGGCATACACTTCAAAACCAGAGTTCAAAAACTTTAAGCACCGTTCTGCATGTACGTGCTTGACTCTTAACAAAACATCTTTACTTAAATAGAAGGCTAGAGATTTAGTACGACAAATATATTTACTACTGCTAACCGTTCTCCATCATGCTACTCGGAAGTTGCAGGCATATTGTATACATAATCCTGTGAGATTTAAGTGAGCAGTACGAGGATCACAGGACTCTAGGTCACTGTTAAAATCCAGCACGTTAGACCTAACTTCGAATCACACAATGGTTTAGGTTGGAAGTGACCTTAAAGATCATCTAGTTCCAACCTCCCTACCATAGGCAGGGACACCTCCCACTAGACCAGGTTGTGCTCAAAGCCCCATCCAACCTGGCCTTGAACACTTCCAGGGATGGAGCTTCCACAACTTCTCTGGGCAACCTGTTCCACTGCCTCACCACCCTCACAGTGAATTTTTTTTTCCTAATATCTACTCTAAATCTACCCTCTTCCAGTTTAAAGCAATTACCCCTCGTCCTATAACTACATGCCCTTGTAAAAAGTCTCTCTCCAGCCTTCTTATAGGCCCCCTTCAGATACTGGAAGGCTGCTATAAGGTCTCCCTGGAGCTTTCTCTTTTTCTCCAGGCTGAACAACCCCAACTCTCTCAGCTTGTCCGCATAGGAGAGGTGCTCCAGCCTTCTGACCATCTTTGTGGCCCTCCTCTGGACTTGCTCCAACAGGTCCTTCTTATGTTGAGGGCTCCAGAGCTCCACCACAATATTACACGTGGTGTCTCACAAGAACAGAGTAGAGGGAAAGAATCACTTCCCTCGATGTGCTGGCCACGCTTCTTTTGATGCGGCCCAGACTATGGTTGGCTTTCTGGGCTGTGAGTGCACATTGCCGGCTCATGTTGAGCTTCTCATCAACCAACACCCCCAAGTCCTTCTCTTCGGGGCTGCTCTCAATCCATTCTCTGCTCAGCCTGTATTTGTGCATGGGATTGCCCCCGCCCACATGCTAGACCTTGCACTTCGCCTTGTTGAACTTCATGAGGTTTGCACAGGCCCACCTCTCCAGCCTGTCCAGGTCCCTCTGGATGGCATCCCTCCCCTCCAGTGTGTCAACCGCTCCACAAAGCTTGGTGGCGTTAGCAAACTTGCCAAGGGTGCACTCCATCCTAACATCCTAACCAGTCCCTGAGGAACACCACTTGTCACTGCTTGCCACTTGGACATGGAGTCATTGACCGCAACTCTTTGAGTGCGACCATCCAGCCAGTTCCTTATCCACTGAGTGATCCAGCGATCAAATCCACGTCTCTCCAATTTAGAGACAAAGATGTCATGCAGAACGGCGTCAAATGCTTTGCACATGTCCAGGTAGATGACATCTGTTGCTCTCCCCTTATCCACCAATGCTGTAACACTGTTGTAGAAGGCCATCAAATTTGTCAGGCACAATTTGCCCTTAGTGAAGCCATGATGGCTGTCACCAATCACCTCCTTATTTTCTGTGTGCCTTAGCAGAGTTTCCAGGAGGACCTGCTCCATGATCTTGCTGGGCACAGAGGTGAAACTGACTGGTCTGTAGTTCCCCAGGTCGTCTTTTTTACCCTTTTTAAAAAATGGGGGTTATGTTTCCCCTTTCCAGTCAGCGGGAACTTCACTGGACTGCCACAACTTCTCAAATGTGACAGATAGTGGCTTGGCAACTTCATCTGCCAGTTCCCTCAGGACCCATGGATGAATTTTGTCAGGTCCCACGGACTTGTGCACCTTCAGGTTCCTCAGCTGGTCTCAAACCTGGTCTTCTCCTACAGTGGACGGTACTTCATTCTCCCAGTTCCTGCCTTTGCTTTCTGCAACTTGGGTGGTGTGGTTAGAGCCCTTCCCAGTGAAGACTGAGGCAAAGAAGTTGTTGAGTATCTCAGCCTTCCCCATGTCCTGGGTCACCAGGTCTCCCGTTTCCTTCCCAAGTGGGCCCACATTTTCCCTAGTCTTCCTTTTGTCACTGATATACCTTGAAAATACATATATCAGTGTGTGTGTGTATATATACACACACTCTGATATAACGTGAATTCTATCAGTCTGCATTTTTGGTGTCCCTTAGTTTATATATCTGATTTCCATATCCATGTATTATCAGAGATGGTGGAGATCCAGCAGCCACAGTTTATTTTCTTTTTTGTTTTTCAGAAACAGGTATCCTTCTCAGCAGATCAATGCAATGCTCATTGTTAAAAAGAAGATATTGTTATTGATGACAAAAATTCAAAGCTAGAGCAACATGCAATGTATATTTTTACTAGGAATCATGAGAAGGCGCTTAACAACTGCAGAATCCCTCTAGCAGAGTTGGGTGTTACATGGCTACGTGCACCTGCTCTCCAAACACGCACCCCCTGTGAATCTCCACTCCAGGGAAGGTGCTTGGCCAGAACACCGGTTCTCTGAGCATCTTCATCCAGAGACCTGCTGGAAGGCGCTGTGACTGCCTTCTCACCGACACATTTGGGTTTCCTCTGCACTGGGACTCTGCTTCACGCGGCTGATGCCCAGCCCAGTGTGGCTGAGCACCGAGCTGGGATACAGCCACCACGCTCGCAGACACCAAGGCTGCAAGGGCAATGCAGCAGCCTCATAGTATAGATTCAGCCAGACTCCTGCTGGAGGTCTAGCTAATGCTCAGGCAGTGCCAGTGAAAATTTTACCTTTACATGCACGCTCTCTAAAACAAGTACGTCTATTCCAAGAGAATTTATATGCCTAAACACACTACTTCCTCTTGAAAATAAGTGTTGTGATTTTAAACTACAAAGTGTTGTGAAAAGGGAAATATTCCACCCAGCTGCAAAAAAAGAAATGTGCGTAGTATGAGCCAAATGAAGATTAAAAACAAAACACCAGTTAAACTCAGAGTGGCATATATCTCAAAGAAATCAATTCCATCTGAAGTGTTTCAGTCTGAGGACAGACCAGCTGAGCTAACACTGATGGAAGGAAATAGGCTTGATTTTTTAATTTATTTTTTAACTTTACGCAAATACTAAAAGCACTTTAAAAACACAAAACAAAACAAGGAAAACCCAGCAAAACACCACATCAAAACCAAAGCAACCAAACCAGAGCAGTAAGAATTGACAAAGCAAGGCTGGAGGGCTGAAGTGGTTCCTGGTCACACAGACAGGGTGGCAAAGTGCTCTTGGGACCTGCAGAATAGCTGCAGTCTAAAACCGTAGTGCGACATGCCCTTCACCTACCCCAGAGTACCTGGCATATGTCTAAGCAACTTTGAAGGAGCATGATTGATTAAAGAGGTATTTTGACAGACTCTTTTGCGTTTGGAACAGGATTTTGGATAATTGCTCCACAAGCTATAAAAGAAACAGACTGAAAACCAGGAGCAGCCACTGAGCAGTTGTTTGCACAGGAAGCAATATTGTAGATAAAGGCAATAATGAAGAACAGTTAATTTGACATGAGCTGATGAGGTCAATGTCTTAAAAGAAATAGCTCCACATATCATAAAATAAGAACGTTATTTCCCATTAGAATAATACTGCAAGTGTAACGCCACACGAAATCTATTCCCTAACACTTGTTAGCTCAGCTTAGTGGTAACGTGCATTCCTGAGGTGTCCTAGACATCCTGTGCCCGACACAGATCCATTTCTCCGAAATACTGATTTGATTGCTCCCTCCTGCAAGCTCCGGCTGCTTCAGACTGCACATTGCTCTCCCCAGCATTCAGCTACTAATAGCCTGAAACTACAAGAACTGGATTAAAATCCTGGTAATATTCAGGCACACAGAAAGTGAAATGTGACATCGCAGCTGTGATTTGGACAGGGAAGCAGAAGCTGAAGCAGGTATTTCAGTCTTAGTTCGCTGCCATTCAGAGGTGCTGTTGACAGGAGATGGAGCCCCGCTCAGCGGAAGAGAGGTTAGGAATTTAGCAGGGCTGGATCCTATTCCTCCTTCCGCCAAGGCTCTGCTGTCTAATCCTGGGCGAGTACATCCCCTCCGGGCATCTGTTTCCCCTCCCTCCCTGACACATCTATTTAAGCTGCAAATTCAGAGAGGTAGCGACCATCTTGGTAATGACGAAGCATGTACAACACTCTGCAGTAATGCTTCTATTAATAAATATTCCCACTGCTATTAAGTAATAAAACAAAAACCATGGTAGAAATTGAATGGTCAATGATGCATTACATTAGTTTTGAGGTATTTGGTTATAAAATGTAAAAGGCAAATTCTCCCAAGTGGTAGCAGGCCAGAGGACACCTATGTTCTTTTCCTGCGTATTTGGGCAACCCAATCAGAGGTAATTGAGTTTTTAACTACATGAAATTACTTCAAGAATACCATCACTAGAGGGTAAGTCTCCTGGGAGGCTGGGGGAAGGGAGCAAAGAAACATTATAAAACTGGAAAGAACAGAAAGGGACAGGGCATGCAGCCTGAAACATGCTGGAGAGAGCATGCAGCTGAGCCAGTCTACGGCATTCATATTTTTTACAAAGATGTAAATAGCTGGGCCACAGACTCAAAGGTTTGCATGTTCCCAACTCCCAATGAATTAAAGAGGAGTTAAATACATCCAAGCTTCTATGCATTTTTAACCACAACGGTAATGTAAAGCACAGATCTACAAGCACCAAAAGGCTCCTACAGTCCAGTAAACACCAAAGACAGGAAAAGATGACTAAATTACTGTAATGAAATGAACTCCTGTTGCATTTGCAAACTGCCATTCGTATGCAATGCATATGAGCACCTCTTTTACACATTAAAATCAGCTTCACATTAAAGCTACCTCCCAACTAGAAACGGTCACTATATTCACCAAGAAACAGAATGGTTCTAATGCCAGACCTTAGATTTGTTTTGCACTCCCTGATAAGCCCCAGAAATGCTAGAAACGTCATTCATTTCCAAGAACCTTTGCTCTTTTTGATGGCTACTAAAATCTAAAGTACAAGCACTGACAGGAAATAGTATTTTTAGCACTACTGCAACAATTAAGATTGCTTTTGTAGCTTTACACTGATTTGAGATTAGATTTAATAAGACTGTTTTAAATATTCAGATATGCTGAAAGCCTATTTCTCAATATGATGAGCATGATAAGCAGAGAACTCTGAAGAACTTTTTCCCCCCACTTAGGGGTAAATCAAACTGATTATCAAGGTATGCTTTGTGCACAGAAGATAATTTACTGAAATAAAATTTAAAAGTTAATGAGCAGACTGCAAAGAAAAATCAGCTTCCACTTGAAAGGAGAAGAAAAAAAAAAAATTTTTACAAAAGGAAAAGTGAAGGAGACCCTATCCCCATGAGCTAGTTGTCTGTCTTGTGCTATAGGGGATGCTCTTGCTTAGTTTACAAGTGAAAGACACTCCCTCCTCCCCCTGCAAGCATAGGAAATCCATGGCACTAACATGTCACCTTAAATGAGCCAACTTCCTTGAGCATTGCCCAGGAGACTAGAATGGGCATGCCTCAATTCAGAAAACAAGAAACATGCCCGATTATCAGTCAGGCTGAAGGACACCTCTGACCAAGACCATCCCAGGAAAAACATTCATGTTTCAAGCTGGGGGCAGGGGGAACAAACCAAACCAAAAAAACATGGATTGCCACAACTGGCATGTTTTTATAGCCTTTGTGTAAACACAAGCTCCAGATTAGCCAGCATCTTAGCTAGCTCTATCTGGATTCCCTTCTTTTGAAACAAAATTAAGGAAAACACCCACCAGAAAAGGTTAGTGGCCAAACTATTAGGAAAAAATAAAAGCACAGGGGAAGAACATACATAGTGATTCACTAAATGTGTGTTGCCAAAACTCTTAACAGGGAGCACAACAGACTTTTCACTGCAACTATACTTACTTTGCACAACTGTTGAGCCAAACACAGCATTAGTTAGAATTGTATTTTGTAAGAAAATCTCAGTACCCCCCTAGAGCTGCCCCCACCAATGTAAGTGGTATGAACCCCACAGCTTAGAGAGGAACAAAGCTAAAGCAACTGTAAAGAGAGATGCCCTTGAAGGGCAGCACAACAACAGGAGTTCTACCTATGAGCATACACTTACGCAAAACAAACGGACTGAGCATCTCAAGTTTTTAGAAAAACACTCATCCTGGAAAATAAGCATGTCATAAGGTGAGTGCCCAGGTGAGAATTTACCTTACACTGTCACTAGAATACACTGTCATGGATCATCAACCACACCAAGCCATGTACAGTGAGCAGTATTGCTTTTTACAGAAGTAACTCCATTCTGAGCTGAACAATTTGTATTTGACCGCAGTAACTTTCCAAGACACGTCCCAGTCCTAATCTGAAAACATCAAGAATTAGAGATTTCATTGCATTCCAGAGTCAATTTTAACAGTGAGGCCAATTAACCAGTAGAACACTGTGAACTTTAGGTCTTATTTGTTCCTTCAGTTCCTATTTAGATCTTATTTGTTTAACTAAGGTTACTGGTTCTTGCTACGTTTACTGTTGCACCGTTCAGATTTGGCATGTTCTGTGTTCAGGAGGTACTTACTGTAAATTGAGTCATATCTTAACTTCATCTTAAACTAGAGGCAGAACGCAGTACAAAGCGTATCTTTCTGCCTTTGAACGGACCTCTGTGGCTCCTCTTTGCGGTCCTTCCGATTTTTGCATTCAAATGCAGTCGGCAGAATTCTTCAGTCCATGAGTCTTCCCAATACTGCATTCAGAAGGAAAAGTCCATTCCTATTTATTGCTGTACTACTCACACACCCAGGCCCCCCCCACACACACACTGTCACTAAGGGTCAAATTGGTTTACTTGCTTAGCTAAACTTCCAAATCCTCTTCACAGAGCCTGTTATTTACTCTTCCATTTACAATTTTGCATTTAGTCATATTAAAACACGTTTCATTCAAACGAGGCCAGCTTGTCAAAGCAGCCCTGGAAACGGACAACTTGCATGTCATCCACAAAAATTCATCATCTGCTTCCAAAGACTGAACTGTGTCCTAGCAGAACACCCACAGAAATATTCCCATGCTGTGGTAACCAGCAACTACTTTAGAAATTACAAGTTAGCCAGGTAATTAATTTCTTGTGCAGAATCTCAACATTATTATTGTGTAATGTAATTTTTATATAGTTCTAAAAATCAATATCATGCAATAACTAAATCAAGCACCCTACAAAGAAAATGCAGAAACATTCACGTTTCTCAACAAAACCTGTAATTTTATCGGTATAAAATCTGTTTTGCTTGATGTAATCTGTTTTCCATAAACAGTAGTCACCAACTTCAAATATTCCTGTCCTTAGCTTTATTGTTAACTATATTTATTCCTAATTTTTTTTTAAGTTTTTTTTTTTTTTTTATCTAGGACTAAGGTCAGTCAGGGTGAGGTTTTTTGTTTGTTTGTCTGGGACTGAACAAATTAAATGAGTCATCTATGCATACTTTCTGAACACTGATAAAGTAACAATCAGTTATCTGGAGTATCCCAAATTATTCCAAACATGAAGATTTAAATGTCATGACCCTAGGAATCTCCTCATCCAAGTCTTTCACCATTCCTGGCTGAAGTTTACTCAGGGCTGCAGATTTAAAGTGTCCACTACCGCATACTGCATTTAATATCAATTTAAAAATGCATTAGAAAATACCTCCATTGTCCTCATCATGTAGCATAAGCCTAACTTCTTCCTTTTTCCAGAAGAAAGGCCAACGGCCTTAAGAAATTCTGACAATATATTTTAACACCAAGAAAAAGTACAGGCATTCAGTTAGAGTATTTTTTAAACAGAACAATGAACATTTTCTGGCCACCAGCTTTTCTACACAAACAAAATGTCTCATGAAGCACATCAATCTCCCCCAGACTCTTAGTTTTTGAAACAAAGAGGATACAGGTTATACTACAGAGAAACAAGAAAACAGCCTGCACAACTTTGCAAAAGCTGACACTACTTTTGGAAAAATAAGCTGCAAATGCTTCTACATTGTGAACTCTTTGGGGAACAATGAGTACAGCACAAATATCCCTGACAAAATAAATTTATTAATTGATGGGAGACTAGTTTGATGCAAAGGCTTTTGCTTTGCTGACTCCTTGGTTTGTTGAGAAGGATAGAGAGTGTTTGTTATTTGCAAGACATTATTTACCATTATCAATTCTAAAATACAGAGTCTAAAAAAAGTGCAAAGATTTAAAACAAAACCAGGAAACCAGTAAGGTGCAAATAGGATCAGTAACTCATGCTCCCATCCCTAAACTCCCCCACCCCAAACTTTACATTTCCACTCACAGGCTGATGTGTACTTGTACCATGTCGTGATAAAGAACAGGAATGCTGACAGATCTTTAGCTGTCACTGTAGCAGTAACACATTTGCAAAAACACTTACTGCTTCCTAGAGTCCAATAACAACAGAAAATAGTGTCCTTAACCACTCGGCACCATTTTCTAAATTGTCCATCTCATACTCACAGATTATTCCAATGCTTAAAGTATATCTGAAGAAAGTGCAGCTTATTCTTGAACTTCCAAAATTTCAACTTCCAGAATTGGTACACAAACAAGACAAAAATAATTCAAAGACACCACAACTTTGCAGTGAAAGCGGTATAGCTTGGTTTCTGTCAGCTATGCAATGAAAGTATTTCGTATAATCCAAATAGCAGAACGATTAAATTCTTGGATTAATTCCTAATTATTTATTTCATTGGAAGAGAGCAGTCTGTGTCATATAATATGCAACTCAGGTTTAAGTCACCTCTAAATTTCATACAAGGAAATCCTCAGTCTTTTCAAAGGCATTAAAACAAAAGAAACAAGCAATTCTTACCATTTTGATGCCAGTGGAAAACGTGACTGGTTTGACAGGTTTTGGTTTTTCCAGTTGCATTTCTGACTGAGCGGATCTGTCCTTATGCTGAGCTAAGAGCAGTGAAGCAGGAAGACTGGAGCTCTCCTGTAAATATGAGGAACAAATTTAAATGCTAAAACAAAACAAGTATTAATTAATGCTGCATATTCTTCAAAACTGCAAGCTGTGTCTGAAAGGCCATCACTAGCAGAGCAGCGTAATGCTAAGTACCCTATGAGAAACAGTTTACAGAAAACAATCATTTTCAGTAATAAGAAAAAGCTGCAGCAACCCCATAAATCACAGTAACCTGCAAACAGCCATTTTTATAGAATCCACATTAAAGAAAATATAACAGGCTCCTTATTCCAACTAGCCAATGCAACTATATTTATTAAAATAAAAAAATTAGAACTTAATCAGAGAAGGAATAATACCAAGTAGTATAACTGGGATCAGATGTTTATCTAAGACGCATTCTTTCTACCAATGAACTCAGACCAGTTTGAAATTGTTTCCCATTAGATTTCACCTGAGGCCGTTTGGAAACGATCCTTGCTCTGCTTTGCACAATGGCACTATTGTAAGTGCAACCAACAGCATATTTATTTTCTCCTTCAACTTATTTTTAGGGAAGCCAGCCATTTTTTTTTTTAAATATACATATAAAACCAATAAAATGTATAGTTAAGCAAATGAACTACTTAAACTCTCTGAACAAAACAATTCTACGACAGAATAATTATTAACATACATACATGTACTACATTCTTGAGAGAGTCAGAAAATTATCAGCCAAGTAATTTTCTAATAAACTAATGTGACTATCCCACACGCACACTGAAATCCTCGAGACTTCGTAGCTAGAAAGACTGTAAAGTTGAGAGCAGGGAAGAAGTTCAGGTGGATTCTTCCTGGATGGCTCTAGCACAGTATTTTATTCCTAAGGCCCTCAAACGTCACATATACTTCTGTTTCACAGAACCAAGCAAATACTGAGTGACAATCCATATTTGTTACTCAAAAAAAAACCCAAAAAAACCTTTANACTTATAACGGTTCAGGGTAAGAAGTTGGAAGTTTTTAATGTTGCGAGATGCCTTGCTGTTCTTGGTACCCCAGACAAATTTTCTGAAGTGGTCATGAAGAACAGTCTTGTCATACACTGACTTTTCACATCACTCTCCAGTCCTCTTTCCTCCCTTTTGTTATGCTCACTTTGTGTTACAACTAGATTGCAAGTGTTAAAAGCAGAAAAATCTCACGTGATGAGATGTGGTCCAGAGGCACAACTACAACTACTAAGGCACAGGACCCTACTCATATTTCTGTGATTAACCGGGAGAGGGGGAGGAAAGAGGTTAAGAACCTAAATTGTAATAGCAAGAGACATCTAATTTCTGTATAACCGGGAGAAAATTTGGACCAAAAATGCATTAGTTTACAGTCTGCATTTTCAAAGTGTTGCACATGTCTGTAATCACCATGCAGCAGCACACACAGCCAGCTGTCAGCAGAGTTTAAGGATGCTGGATTCTTTTAATGATCAGATTTAATATGCTGGGGGAGAAGGGAAGAGTGAGCACCATTCTCTCATTTGTTTTGCCCTCTCATATTCCTTAAATGTTCACTGCATTTCTAATACAATAACTAAAGGAAGCCAATTTTTGTACCAATTTCTCAAGAGTTTGCACAATGACCGGTAACCAGACTACACAACTGTGGGAAACCCACACCGTGCCAGCAAGCCACCACGTCCGTGATTGTTTGTCCTTTCTAATATGCACATAGCTCTTCTTTTAACTATTAACGCCCGCAAAAGGTCTAATCCTGTAAGCGGTTTATTCATACTAACAATTTTCTATATAGGAAAAAAAATTGTCTAACAGTATGAACAAAGCTAGTTACATTCAAAAATTTCTGAAAGATTTGTCTCCAAAATGCCCAAAGTTCTGGTAGAAGTGGGGACACTTGATGTCTTTAAGGCACCTTGCCCTTTGCTTGGCTCCAAGCTATGCCATGTCCCAGGGAAAACCTGCCTCTGCCATGTGCTGCTATGCCATTTTGCTCATGCCTGGGAAGTACGGGCTCTTGAAGAGGTAAAGGCAAGTCCCACAACACAGAAGACATCTAAGATCAGATCTATAATCCTCTGTATACAGGTGAGAGAGTTTATACAGTAAATAAAGGAAGTGCTTTAATATTTTACTCAGCGATGATTATGCAAGTTTAGAAGGTCAAAAAAAAAAAAACAAACCCAAAACAAAACACACGTGCAACATTTCCAATTTGTAAAACGCATTTGAGATGACAAGTCTAAATTGCAACAAGGTGTTGTGCTTTTGAAGTGAGAGGTTTTATTGTAAAAGAGGTCATTTATAATGAAGGTAATATAAAATCAGCCTAATTAGTACTGGGAGGCAAAACAGGCAACAGCTTAGGCAAAGAATCCGATTGCTCTTCCAGCAGCCTGCAAAGCATCAGCTGCCCACAATGCCTCTATCACTTTTCCAGCAAGTGACTGGCCACCTCCTCCCGGCTCCCAGCAGAGGACAGGTTCATGGAGCTTTGGCCCCAGGTCGAGTCCTTTCTACACAAGCCACTGCGCTCCCTGGGCTCACCAGGAACTAAGCCTGCTGCACAACATTTTAAATAACAAGCATTTCTACGCCTTTTTCCCTGCCTCTGGACTACCTAAATTAAAAGCTCTTTGAAGATGGCCACAGTACTCTCACACACTTTCGTAAACAACTGAGACCTTTACTCACTATAATAATACCATAAATAACACACATCAGAAACTGAATCTCCTCAGTCATTAGGATTTAAGCACCAAAGGTAAAATTCTCATCTTGGAAGAGGAAAGACCCGACATCTCTACCTGCACCACACAAAAAATTTGTTTTAAGTTTCTTCTCGCTGCCCAGTTTGACTGCGGGCAAGAAGGGGAGGGGGGGAGGATCTTGAAAAAAATGACCAAGACCCAGGTCAAGTGGGCTGTAGGTTCCCAACACCAGGTGATGCAACCAAAAGAGATGATTCAAAACCAGCAGGTGAAATGTCACATTCCCACCTTCCCCTACACTCACAATCCTGCTGAGTCAGTAGTTTTGTCACTGGTATCACTGTAGCCAGCACTTAATCCTTGCTGGTTTAGCACAGTACCAGCAACCACAGATACACGATTATTTTTTTTTAATGTAATTCTTTACACTGCTACTGCTTATGCTTGGCTTTTGCTGCATTCCTCAGTTAAGTTTTACTTATGATCAGCTTCATTTTCAGATTTGCAACACAGCATTAGAGGGATTTCAGAGACCATAGGAAATGTTTATTTGTTTAACAACTGCCGGTTTTCCAGAGACTTTGTAAGTCATTATACAAACACTTCAGTGCTGTTTTTATAAACCTGTAGTATTACAAAACAAGTTTTAGATCAAATTTAAGTTGACAGAGCCCCTTTATAAACAGAGACACAACTTAAAATTGCCCAGTTTCCCTCCTCAGCCTTTAAAAATCACCTTTCTGTTGCTTTTAGAATACTAAGATATGTTTTAACAGTAACACATATGCAATCAGAGTCAAAACTACCTATTTTGGTCATGTTTAAAGGATTATTTATAACCATTCTTTCCTCAAGCCATCTGGCAAAGTAGGTTTCCAGTAAAACCAACAGCTTTGTAAAAATAAAAAAGTAAAAAAAAAAATTTTTAAAAAAAATCACCAAACAAAACCCAAACCACACTCGTCTCTAGTAAATTAAGAGTGTGTTTTAGAACAGGATTGAAGTAATCCAGAAACCAGTTTAAAATCCCTATTCTGCTCCATTAAATTCACTTTCATAGTGGAGCTTTTATTAATTGATCTCAACTCAAACTATTCCTAATTGTGTGGATTGTAAGCACTTTTACCTTTAAAGTTAAAAGAGACTGCTGGGCACAGAGTTACAGACTTGAGGGATTTTCCAAGAAGCTTTCTGCTCATCATTGCTTTTGTCTACAAAAAACGAAACACCAGCTCCTTTCAGCAAAACCACTGACAGGTTGCCAGGCCTCCTGGCTTAGGAAAAGGCAACTCTTCAGGAGAGTCTCTGAAACTCCTGGATTGCACATTGATGCTCACTCTCCGCGTCAGTACCTTCTGCACAGGTTCAAAGAGGAACTCTACTTTTCCAGGAAAAAGTAGAAAAGCATCTGTACCTTGAATAACAACTGAGAATACAAAGCAGGAATTATTGTTATAGTAATGCAAGATAAACTGAAATAAGAGATAAATTCTGATTTAAATCTGCCAAGCAGCTTTAACCCATATTGACATAGCTGCACACATATATGCATGCATACATACTTTTTCTTCATTTACCTCCAGGTACACACAGACTGTTCTCAAGACTGTTAGAGCATGTCAATGTGTGCGCTCTCATGTCTGTACACACATGCGTATTAAAAAATGAGATGTGAATCTTGTTTAAACAACACATTTATTGAGCTTCTCTATGCCCATACATCATGACTGCATTTCAGATGCAGAATCAGTAAATTCAGGCAAAGACTAGATTAACACAATTTCCAGAAGTAGCTGAGTTTTTCTTCAGTTGTCTATACACCCCACTCAAATGGATCCAAACTGTTCACTTTAAAAGGAGCAAATCACACACAAAGTTTGCAGTAAGAGAACACGACACACTCAAGGTGAGAAATCTTTTTCTCATAGTAGCTCCTGAATACAAAGGGACGACCTATCATTTAGGTGCTCTGACTCAAAAATTTGACGCATGCTCAAATAACTCACAAGGTTACTGCCCTGTTCTCCACCATCTCCCTCTTGCAGAGATGGCTCAGCTCATGAAGTAGCTCCTGATTACCACTTTCAGATTGTCAGCCACTATTCAGGACCGCTTAACAAGCCAACAGCGGTTATGAGTTCACATTATGGCTGAACCAACTTAGTAGCTCCTCTCTAGCCCCCTCACAAATTACATCATCAGCCATGCACCAAAGCAGATGCAACTGCCATCAGCTGCAAGCAAAACAAGCAGGCAGTTACATGGCCTCAGACATGACAGAACCTCATATATCAGGTTCAAGGTGGAGTAGCCATCATATCAGCTATGCTAATGCAAGCTGTCCTTGGTGACAATCAAAGCCTGTGACTTTCATATTGTCAATTCATTAAATAGAAATCTAGACTTTTATAGTAGCTCTTCCGATATGCAGTCAAATGTCAACTAACAAGTAAACTGGTAGAGCTGCTGGACTCACTAAACTAATTCTGAAGTATATCTCCACATGTCAATTCACAACAAGAAAAGAGCTTTCAATAGAAGCTCACTAGGAAGATAAATGAACAAAAAACAAAAAAACAAACAAACAAAAAAAAAAACCCACACAAACGGAACCAGGAAAATAGCCATATTCTGAATACTCAAAGAAACCTTCTGCATTTTTCTTTGCTAGAACCTTATCCATTAATTTTGTGTTGAAACAGCCAAGAATGGTTTCCTAGAATTAATTTCTAACCAGCACTGGACATTCTGGACAATGAGTCCAATTAGGTCTATGAATCCCAGAGGCACTTTTCCTCTAGTCCTTATCTTACCAAAACCAGAATTGTTTGTAACATTGAAATGAAAGATAGGTGAGAGAACAGTAACATAAAACATGCAAGACAGAGAAATAGAAAGGGACAGATGTGTTAATTCCAGTTAACCATGGTAGAGATGAACGTCAGTGTACTTGCTATTTGCTCTGCTACTGAGCATTCAAAGCCTCTGGTTTTGTTACTCACCAGTTCATCCAAGAGTGCCTGCTTATTCTTCCTTTTTATTATCTGTTGTAGTTGTTCTTCTTTCTGTATGAGCAGTCGCCTTTGTTCATTTTCCTGTCGCTCTGCCTCTAAAGCTTCCTCCAGCTCTTCCTGCTCCCGTGTCTGAAATGGAAATTAGAAATCAGAACATAGCAATCTTCCTCCTTGGGTGGACAGAGCTTGCCCACAGCTCTGCTGCATACCAAAGCACCTAGGACAGACCAAGCAGTAGGAACGCAGCCAAATTCTACCTTTTAAGAGAATCTACCTTTTTAAGGTAGAATTTTAAGGCGATTATGATGATGCTACCTCCTCTTATTGTCCAGTGCAAAGTTATTATTTTTC
The DNA here is from genome assembly GCA_013398815.1 of Ibidorhyncha struthersii. Classification (NCBI taxonomy): domain Eukaryota; kingdom Metazoa; phylum Chordata; class Aves; order Charadriiformes; family Charadriidae; genus Ibidorhyncha; species Ibidorhyncha struthersii. The sequence continues at coordinate 52,153 of VZSZ01008388.1, read as the reverse complement.
CTTGCCACTCTCTGTAGTGGGAAGTAACCATTTGGATCTTGGCTCTTTAAATGTCAGAGAATGACAATGGGTTTTCCTTACACCTTCATTCTAAAATGAACGTACCTCTCTTTGCTCACACACATCCTACTTCTTAAGTGATATAAGTGGGTGACCGAAAATACAATCCCACAGTACTGTTCCTGATCAGTGCAAAGTACTGTGTGCTTCTTAACAGTAGTGTAACAGAAAAATTAAAAGTTACAAATCTGTGAATATTAACAGAGAAGCTTATAAGCTAAAACATATTTAAGCATGAACTGTAAGAAAGTCACATTCCCAGAAAATTAGGAATTTTTCTATAACTTGAAGCCATGTACCACAGGAAAAGAAAAGAAAGAAATAACTAGTACATAGCGACTAGTTTTTGTTTCAGGATTTACTTCTTGAGAAGTCTTTTTTTAACCTGTAAACTGTTAAGTCATCTGTGTTTGAAAATCATTGTGGAAGAAAAAAAGAAGGGCTCAAAGATGGGGGTAGAAAAAAGATTACAGCCAAACAACTTTATACAGGCAGTAAAAAGGTATAGGACAATAACATACAGAAAACATTTTCCAGATGTCCCTCACCCAAAATACTAAAGCAAAGGGAGATTCAGTAAAAACGCAGAGATAATTAAAATTTCAGAAAACTTAAATGGATTAATTAATCCATGGAAGCAGTTTCAGCAAAACATTATTGTAGCCAAGAGCTTAGTAGAATTTGTTCTTGTAACAAAAAGACCTAAATTTCTACCGTAAAGCATAGTGATCTGATACATGCCAGAATATGATGAAAAACATTCCTTTACCAGGGAGATCAAGCCAATGGGGGCTAGTGAAGCCCAGTTACTCCTGGATGCAAGAGCTGACAGATCTCATCACCTGCCACCGAGCCAACAGAAGCTGCTTTCATCTTGTAACTAGCAGTGACACTGGTACAGAGCTGCTCACCAACCAGTGACCACCTGAAACTGGATTCTCTTTGTATTTATTGAAAGGAAACAAACAAAAGAAATCCCCAAGTTGTTAATTGAGGTTATTTCTGAGAATTAAGGGATCTGGTTAGTTCAGTCAACAGAACTTAAGAGCTCAGGGTCTTAAAGACATTCCAAGCCTCTTCTACATTTATGTCTAAAGACTGCCTGGAATTTGCACGGAAACAGAAGAAAACTGCCTGCTGACAGCCGTAGTCTGAAGAACCAGTCCAGAAAAATTATAGTCAGAAACAAGTAAACTGGTAAAAACCTAAACCAGATCAGACTACAGGAAAAAGGAAGAATTAACACAAATCAGATCAAATTCTTTCTGAAAGGAAGACTAAACAAAACAGTAAACCAGAAGAGAAATGAGCTCAATAGGCGGCGACAGTTGTGTCAAGCTTGAAGATAATCTAGACACAGTCCCAACATCTAAAGAAAGAGATAATCATGGTGAAGCCTAGAGTAAAGTCAAGATGGCAAATGGTACAAAGTAAATAAAAAATGTAATGTTTTGCTACATTCAAGAAAGGACAATCAAGAAAAATCAAATACATTTACATCACAGAGTCCCAACAAAACTATTTCGGGACTGAACAAAGCAGCAAGTGAAATTAAACATCTAGTGACAAAGTAGGAAGTAACAAGTTACCCTGTGACTGGAGAATAACAGGTATTTAAGGAAAAAGGCACATTTGGGAAAACTGGAGCCCACTCAGAATGCAAGGCTTTATACATATAAATATATATATAAATCAATTTATATGACAAGAACCCCTTCTCCAAGAATTCTTCTCCTTTTTATCCAAACCTAACTACTTACGCTTTCTCTCTGCATGATCCTGCGTAAAATCTACACATCTAACAGATGAGTTAGTACATGAGTAGTGAGGCCATTAGGAACTGGCTACAAAGACGAAGAATATGGCTTGCATTGACAGAAGAACAAGCAGTTATTCAAATCCTGAGATGACTGCTTCAGTAACTTACTATTTTGATTTGTAAGAAAGAATGACACACTCATGACGACAGAAGTAGCAGAAGTGAGATGAAAATAACTTACAGGCCACAGATTTGGAGACATTAATTCATCAGTTAGAAACCAAAGAGGAAAAAACGCGATACAGTACTCGACCACCACAGCTTCTGAACCTCCCACATGACAGTGCTTCAGGAGAACAGTCTTCAGATCACGTATGTCAACATATTTCCAGAAGAGATGGGAAAACAGTGTTCTTTAATAAGCAGCTGTTAACATCTCAGCTACAATACTGCATCCAATTCTGGTCCCTTCTGTTTGCCAAAGACAAATTCAAACCGGAACAGGCAAAGGGTAATAAAAACACCAAGAGGGACAGAGAATATCTATATTCCTCAGAAACAAACTACTACAGCAGACAGAAAATTTTATGTCAGTCCAAGAATGAAGGGACAACGACGAGCCATAAGAAGTTTAGAAGAGAAATTAGGACACCTTTTGCCATTTAAGGAGTAAAGACATTCCAAAACCTGCCAAAGAAAGCAAGAGAGAGAAAGCACCCTTTCAGCTTTTGGGAGCAAGGTAAATTTATGGGCAAGATCATGCAGTTTTTGTAATAGCAACTGCGTCGTCTATTATTATGTTTCAATTGTTGAAAAAAAAAAAAAAAATGTTGACTGTTTCAAACGTTGAAAAAGAAATAAAATAGAAATGTCTCCAGATCTCCACTAAGTCTGGATTCACGCAGGCTTGCCCAGCTTCCACCAGACAGCAAGACCATACAGTACAGAAAACAGAAAGCCCAGGAGGCTTGAGTGGGTACAGAGTATTACTGTGCTGCTTGATGCAATCACACAGCTAGCGCACAAGCTGTCTGCAAGTCACGTACATGAAGGGAAAGTGGGCTGCAGGCAAAGCACACTATTCTCATGGTGACCCTAGAGGTTGCACCTACATTATAAAATAAGACATGTAGCCAAAGATTTGGCAGGTCTCTTCAAGCTCTGAAGCATAGGATATTGCACAGTGTCAGAGACAGGATAACAGATCAGAGATGGACCCCTAGGGAAATTTCCTTGCCTTTAAAAGGAAGAGGTTCAAACAAACATTTTTCAGATTCCAATATCCTCCTGTGAAATCCTAGAGCTAAAGAAATCACTGGGAGTTTTGCCACAGACTTCAGGGGAGTGAGGATTTCACCCCCACTGATTTGAAAGCAAGTTCTGAGCGCAACTGGAATACAAACACAAAATCTTGTTATGTCACACTCTGGGCAGACATTTTCCTTCAAGAACTGATAACAATGTGTATTTTTATACTGAAAAAATATTTAACAGATTAAACTTTTCTTAGAGAAAGAAATGCTTGCAAGTTTATTTTTAAAGAACAGAATGATATCTGAGCCATGTTTTAATGAATGAATCTTCAAAGAACCATGTGTTTTGCATATAGATCATGTATACAATACTCCTGATGTTATTGTTATCAGCTCTTGAACAAAAGTTTTAATGTTTGTTTCACCATCTTTCATTTTAAATTTTGCATAAACCAGACCTGTGCTTTCCCTCAGTTTTACAACTCTCTCCTGGGAGCTTCAGAATGTCTGCGTCTGGATTCCTTTTTTCCTTTGGATGAGAAAGGAATGATTGTCTTGGTACAGGAATGAACTTGGTCTTTCCTGGATATTGTTCAACGACACTGCCAGCACGCACACGGTGGTGATTTATTAGAGGCAGACTTTACTGCCTGTCCCTCTTTTCAAGCCCTTCTCAAAATAAAGCATAACTACATTTCAACTATCAATTTAATCTCTTTACACAGCACTAAATATCAGTATCACAGAATGTTAGCGTATTATGGTTTTTGAATACAAAGTTAAATCTACATAGTGCCTTCAGCTTTTACTTGCTTTTAAGACATTACAGAAAGTAATCCACTTTGAAAATCATTTAATTCTTTAACTAATGAATAAAAATTGTAGGGGAGAGGAGAAGTTAACTAACCAGTTTTATCTTATTTTTCTGAATGACTTCTTTGTTATCCTTCTGGTACAGCTCCATTTTCCTTTTGGTGTTCTCCAAATCCACATTGTTGGTCAAGTTAAATACTGCATAAATATTTGAAAGACAGAAAGCAAACGTATTAGGTTGGCACGCATGACTATAAGAAAGAAATAGTACTTATGTTCTCTACCCCTTGTAGCACCAGATATAAAAATCATAATAACATAATTTATTTAAACATCCCCTGTAAAGCAAGACACAATCTGCTAAGTCACTGCAAACTTCAACAGAAGCCAGCAGAGTTCCTTTAGGTCTATACATCTGTAGCAGATGAAAATTTGAGTCTTGCATCCCATTTTGTGATACTGATAGTGATACACATGAATAATCACATCATTGACCTTTTCAAGTAGCAGTTACAGCTAACACCACAGTGATTCCTGTAAGATTAGATGAAACACATACATATTGAGACAAGGTTAGAAATTAAGTCATTGCATTTCATAAGACTATCTAATGTGCAAAGACTACAGAGACTGTTCGAATTCAAGTACACAAAAAATTTTCACATTACTTGATAACTTAAAGGGCGCCAATGTACCTTTATTATGAGGAATCTGCAGATGCATCCAGATTAATAGATTAAATGACATTCTTTTGATGTCTCTCAATAGTGACAGACTATATCTCACATAATTATGAGCAAGCAGGGTCGGCCACCAAGCTCCGTAGTTTAGCACAACATTCCCAATTATCTACACATGGCACAGAAGATACCTCAAGAAATTGAACAGTTTCTATAATCAACAGCTTGAAAGATGTATCAAATTACTAATCGTCCAAACCATCTACAATGTCTGAGCCTTTCACCTCTAGGTCACAGGTTCAGTTGTGGGTCAAGTGAATTCCAACTGAAAGCCATTGTCACTGGGAAGTCGCTTGGTGATCACCATCCAGAGTGGATGCTAGGCTTATGCCCATGGCTGTAAAGCTATTGATGACTACCAACATACAGCACTCCAAGACTCAGAGCTTTGTCACCTGGCTACAGTAAATTTACAATAGCAGCAGAGAAATTTGCACTGCCATTGATAAATCCTTCACAACAAAACAACAGCATAGCGATTGCGCTGAGTCAAACCCTGAGGAAGTGAAGGAGGTTCTAGTGAAAACACCAGCATAGAACTTGGAAGATTTTGGTTCAGTTCTCTTTTCCTAGGTTCTCAAGCAACTAGGGCCAAATGAACCCTAGGCACATGCACCACTGCCAAGTCATTTGTATAAGTAAGGTTACTAGACACACATAGAAGGAAGAAGCATGAAGTCTGCATTGTTACTCATCAGTATAGCACACATCTCAGTTTGGTAAAGATTATACCCTTTCTTTCATCCTCTCCACAGGTAACATGGCAGAAATGAGCTTTTAGGAGGGTTCTAGGTAAACCAAACTGTGAATAGCCTAGACTGGCAAACCAGTTGAGAGCAGCAAAGGAAACAGCAAGAAATCAAAGCAGGGACCAAATGGGGCCAGGGGGGAGAAAACAGGGAAAGTCCAAGATGCTAGAGTTAGAATCATAGAATCGTTAAGGTTGGAAGGGACCTTTAAGATCATCGAGTCCAACCATTAACTTCACCTGACAAAACCACTTCTAAACCATATCCCCAAGTACCATGTCTACCCTTTTTTTAAACGCCTCCAGGGACAGCAAATCCACCACCTCCCTGGGCAGCCTATTCCAATGCTGGATAACAGTTCTACCAACCCAGCTGTACAGCAGCTCACTACTGCCAAAAAGAGGCACTCCTGCTCTTATGTCCTTCTTCCCAGGCACAGGTCTCAACCTTTCCCCTGCTCTGACTCCAGGACTCCCTTGATGCTTTGCAGTGTCAACAGAAACCCTCCAGTAACCTGAACTGGCTCAACAAAGGGGCCAGACAAGTGCCACAGATAGTGCAAGGGAAGTAATAGAAGTGTACAGATAGGAATAGAAATACTCTCTTCTTTCCAGGAGTACTGAACCACCACATCATCTTAGTCTTGATAAGAGTATTCAGTCCTTCCTTGAACTGCAACATAAAGGGCTAGGCAAGATACAGCTGAAGAAATTCCTAACCGTAAGCAAACAAAATGCTGTATTTATTTTTTCCTTTCATTTCCAAATAACGAGCAATATCAAGACGACTGACATTTCAATTCAGCCTGGCTCCTAAATCAGCTGAACTCTTCCATGCCCACCCCATCATACTTACTTCACAAGTGATCTGAGATTCAGGCTGGTTTTGTGGTTTAAGCATTTGATTGGGAATCAACACCTGAGCTCAATCTCCAGCTTTGCTACTGTTCCTGGGCAGATCGCTGGGCCTCTATACCGGAGGTCTCCCATTGGCAAGAACCAAGAGTAGGGGAATAAAGCTTCCTTTCTCCTATACATCATCTGCTGCATCTCCATACTATAGCTACATGTAGCACCTATCTCTGTAGCCTTGATCTCGTATCAGGTCAAACTTCTGGGCACTGCTATAACCCAGACAAGCTGTTGGAAGTTCAGCTCTGTGGTTTTTGAAACCTTTTGAAAAGGCTTGTGGTTTTTTTCCTCCCCAAAAGGCATAACAATATTTTCCAATTTTATATTGCAACATACACTTTCTGGTTGTAGCAGCATTTCCTTACTGAAACACATTACTTCAGTCTAAATTTTTAGTATTTTAATGGAGATTTGACCTCCAACTTCCCAGCTGACAAGCAGCTTAATATTTGAGTATTACAGCAGAGAAGAATTGTCATGTGAAAATGCTGGCATACAATCAGATCAGGGCTCTGCAATGACAGCAGCTGCATGGGAATGTCAGCACTTCCTACAACTTAAATCCACACACCAGCTTTCTAAACAGTTCAGTGACGACACAAGAAAGAAATAGCATATGAGACATGCTGTGCTAGCAGGATGCCCAGATGCCACCTTCAGGTGCAAGAGGAGGAACAAGATGAGATGCCAAATGCCTTTAGGCTCCTGAACATCTTCGGTATTTCTCTAAAAATAAACCAGCAATAAGCTGATGATCTAGGTTTTGCAACTATTGCTGCCTGAAACATTCAGGGTTTTTTTCCTCCTCTCTCATTTATCTTTAATAGGTTCAACTAGTCACAACCTAGTTTGTAGAACAAAAACCGTAATATTTAAAACTCATGCTGGGGAAAGGAGACAGATTTTAGACATATACAGATACCTGCCTTTATTTAAAACTACATACAAAAGCGTGTTTGTTTTGCTACTTGATATGAAGTAACATTTCCACGTAAGAGATACGTTTCTGCATTGATGTTTAAGGAATCTTCAACATCCACCTGCACAGCCACCTTGAAAGTCCACTGCTGTGCTCACAGCAAGGTGGAAGACGGTTTATTTCCCCTTCAGTTTTCCTGCAGTTGCTGGAATCAAATCACAGGTTAAAACCCTCTCAATGGTCAGATCTGCTCCTTCCATGCTGATTCTGCACTGTCAGTCTTGCTCTACTCTGTCACTTGAGGACACAGTAGGACATCAGCAAACAGAAACATTCATACTCCCAGCACCCTCAAAGACCAGAGCAGATTTCTCCTACTGAATATTAATTCATAGTCATTGAACAGGAACATTATCTTGGTCCTAAGCATCTGCTCCTCAACACTAAAGTTGTCCACATTTCAAGATGTAAAATGCTGAAGAACTACATTTTGTTGCAACAGCATTAAGACCTGGATGTGTCTGTACCAACATCAGTATCACAAATTGTCATTTAATAAATGAAAAGAATATATTCCCTCCTACAATAAACACCCTAACAACAAAACAAACTATGCTCTTTGAAACTGCATGGTTGTCAGTGGCCAACCAGCCAGCCAATACATCTTCCAACATATTTTCTAATGTATTTTTCATAAGCTTCAGAAGTCTTTTCATCAATGTTCAGAGAATATAAATTCTTTCCATTGTATCCTCGCAATTACAGCTGACAAGTCCATTTTGTAAATGGCACTAGGCCACAAAGAAATAATGAAGAGATTTCTTTCTCTTTTCCCTTGTCCACTCCACAAGTTACCTGGCATTTAAAAACCAACAACTATCAAATCAATGAACACAGTCACTAGTACGCAGCATCTTACTTTTTACACAGCTAGCGCTATGCAGGTTTTTTTCGTTTGGTCTGCTTTGGGTTTTGCCAGAAATTTATTTTAAATATAATTCTTCCAAATGTTCCCTTTTTAAAAAATACAACAAAACAAATTATAAAACCAGAAGAACCAGAAAGAGTTAAAAAAAAACCCTTAACTCCTATGCTGCACCTACCCTGAAAAAATATTGGTATAGATCTGAACATGACTGGCAAAGCAGATGGCTAGTTTGAAAAGGTTTCAAAGTGAAGCCAGACTTATTTTTGTCCATGTTGAAATATAGCATAAGCCGATATAAGAGGCCTGAAGCCCTTCAGGGAAAAGAAACAGAAGCTGTTTTGTATGCAACAATTATTTATCTACTTATCCATCTCACATTGGTTGGTTTATAAAATGACTTGCCTTGAGACATCTGTTGAAGTATAACAGGAAGACTATTGTGTTTTTCTGAAACATTTCATTCTATTTAGGTAAAACTCCCTACTTCTGAAATTCAGCCTCTACAGGGAGACTTTCGCTGCTTTTCAAAACAACAACATTCATTATGCAATTCTACAACAAATGGAAAAATATTTTCCTAGTTATGAGATAAAAAAGAAAATGAGAAAAATTTGAATTACATGGCACAACAATTTGTCCAGAGACACAGCAGTATGAATAAATGTGTCACTCCACTGCAGGACTAAGTCCATCAAAATCTCCCTGTTTTAGCCTGAGATACTGCAAATTCTCTGAAACTTCTCCTCCTAGTTCCTTAAGAGACAGTAATGTTGCCATGTAAAAATATTTGCTAGTCAAATACTAGGAATATGTCCTCTCTGGCAAGACAGCAGACAATTACTGTGCTAAAAGTGTTTGATCTACACTTTGAGCCAGCTGAAAGTTTTAAATTAGTAAGTCTTAAGTTTGTTATAAAAAAATATTTCTCTCATCCTACTACAAACAACCCCTTGATCATCATCTTCATAAATCACCAGCTAGAGACCAGGAATGGTAGAAGAGCAATCGCTTTGGGCAGAGCGCTATGAAGGGAGACACAACCACATCCTCAGTCTGCCTGGGGAGTCCAAAGCAACTGTGGCACCTTCTGTTGGTGCTTTCGATGCCTGGGCCAGCCTCTGCCCTTGTACTTTTAAGAGGGGTATGAGGAGGGCAAGGGGGAGAAAAGATGGAAGAGATCTTAACAGGTCCCTTCCAACCAACATTTCTGTGATTATAACAAAATAATTATCAGAAACAAAAGAAAACCCACAGCTAAGCCAGAAAAATCTAGGTAGGTATTACTAATTATTTCTGTTTATCCTCAGTTGTCTTTTACTGGGTCTATAATTTTCCAGAACAATACCTCCGCACAGTAATAAATGACTGAAATAGCTCAGCCCCATTGATCTAAGAAAGATCCATTCTGGCTGGAATCCTGAAATCTTTGTTCAGATGAGATGACTGAAATGGATCTTTGATAAAGCTGCCTGATTTCCAGTTGGGTTATTCCCATTGTCAGGACCATCTATACCATCCTCATGCATACACACAGAAGGAAAAAACCACCACAAAACACTAAACAACATAACCCACAAGTGATCATAGATAACAAAATCCTTTCTATCCTAGGATCGCTCGTGATATAAACATTCTGAGCAAGACAAGTCACCAGGCAGCTGGTATTGCATAAAGTCTTAGAGGAGTAAGAAGATATAGGAATCCAAAGGCCACAAATACAGTAGCCTCCTTCCAAGTTGAATGTACTGAATGTTTTTAAAAAGCAATAATTACTATTAAGAACTGTGTTGCGGTAATGCCTAGAGGTCTCATTCAGGTACCAGGAGAACTGTGCCAGGCAGTGTGTATACACATGCTAGGAGGCGGGCCCTGCTCTGGAGAGCTCACACACCAGGTTTTGAGAAACTGGCTACAGAGATACTCTGGGGAAGAAGAAAACCTTGTAGAAAGAGTGAGCAAAATTGCATTAAGTCAGGAGATTGTAACTTGTAGCAACACTCTAAGGTTTGACCTTGCCCCTCTCATCACATGGGCATAGACCTGACTTATTCCCATAGATGTTGTCCACACCTTTCCCAAAGGCAGGTTTTAACCCTTTCATTTTATTTTTCTTCCTAGTGTTAATGACAACAAACTGTGTTTACAATGTTCTCAAATTGTCCAACTGATTTCTCTTCTGGGGAAAACTTGCTTTAAAATGTGGTTTCTGTTTAAAGCCTTGTATAACAAATTTTAGCCCAAAGCATTATTTAGTGGCTACATTCTAAACCACTTCAAAAATGTGTTTTTTATAATAGAAATCTTAAGAGGTGACTACCCTAATGTTTGTTTGACCTTCCCACACACACACTTCTGCTGTACCACCCAACTCTTTAAATAGAAAAAGTCTGTAGGTAAAACACGCCTGATATGAAGGGGGAAAATGTTTCAAGTAAGGTCATATATCACATCAACGGAATAAGACAGTGCAAGCGCCACAAATGTTGGAGCTGACCTACCTGAAACATTTGGAAAAACTGTAAGAATCATGCCAGAGTCACATGAAGTATACTTATACAGGATGTTTACCTTTTGTTTCTGCCAAGCAACTACTTCATTTAAACTCCCCACAACCACTCACAAAACAAAACTTACCAGCAAAGGGAAAGCAGGGTAAAGCTGCATCTTCAACCCTCCCAGAGAAAACAGAAAGTTTGGGGTGGGGGGAGAAAAGGGAAATCCAGTTCACTGGCTCCCTAGCTTCCTAACCTTGAACAACCACCACCACGTACTGCCGATCTGCTGCACATTGGCTCCACAAGGCAAAACTTTGCACTTTTCTTTCCTATCTTGCAGCCTAGTTTTTCACATGCACAAACAAGCAGGAAATTCACATACACAAAAAAATGATATAACTACTGCCAGCAGTAAAATCTGAAGTAACCACAGAGTCGAAGACACCTTTAACACATTGTTCAGTCATGCCACGTACAACACACACAGCAAATAGACTGGAAGAAGTTACACTATCGTTACCATCAGGTGGAGAATTCTGCCCAGGAACGCAAGCACGGAAGGGCTTGGGGAGAGCAAGATGTGTGCAATGAGCTTTGTCAGCAGGGAAATGAGAACAGGGCTTGAATTCTTACCCAAGGGGGTGTTCTTGACTCTAAGCTGTCCTCCAATGGCAAAAATTAAGAGCCTTCTGACTGCACCCCTTCTTTCCTCTCATCACCCTGTCTGCTACATGAAGAAACTATGAGGTAAGTCAGACTTCCTATTCCTTTTAGTATTTTAGGTGTCCCTTTCAGACAACTAACTCCAGCTCCTAACAACTCTATTGAGCTTCTTCGAGCAGGGCCAGCACAATTATTGAAGAATTCACTCTTCTTCACAAGGTTACAAAGACCAGCCACAATTTATGCTGCTTCTAAACCAAGTTACCAGCGCAGGCTCTGGAACCATTTTAAATTTAACAACCTAATCCCAAGAGCTGGAGAATCATAACATTCTGCACAAATTGATGAGGTTAAGGGAACTTCAGGCAAAACTTCAGCTCCCTTGTTGCAGATGCTGAAAACCCCTGCAACAGCAGTAAGCGGGAAACCTGTATTTAATGCTGCATAAATAAAAAGCAGTTTTCCTTTCCATCACACAGATTCTTCCAGGATCTTCTGGCTAAGATGCAACCATTCTTTCTACTCATTCCCTCCTTCCCTCGCACCATCCAAAAAAATATACAAACAGAACTACACCCACATCATCTCCTCCAGATATTTGGACCCGTATGAGTGTGCCTGGTGTTTCCCAGCCACATGATTTAGCTCTCTAGCCTCAGCCTTCTGATGCCAACAAAAACATGATACATTACTCACAGCAGTAAGTAAGTATATTGGATACATTTCTACAGAACACCACAGTGCAAAGAGGAGCAAGGGCTCCTTTGAGAAACTGAAGGGGAGTGGCATCTCCATGTTTTCCCTCAAATCATATTCACTGCCCCTCCTGCATGTTTCTAAGACATCTCTTCTTCCTCCAGGACGAAAAAAAAAAAGCCTCAGAAATCCTAAAAACCAAGAAACAAAACATTTAGGAGTCACTCCTTTGAACAGTTTTTCTAAGCAAAATCCATCAGTCAACCATAAATCACAAGTCACCCTAACTACGAAGAAAATAAACTCTCTTGATAACATAGTCCTTTCCCAAAGGGCAAAGTTCTGCTTCAACTAACCCGAAGAGAAAGAAATCAATGTCTGTTCCTAAACCTTCTCCACAACAACATAAAATGCTACCACAGTGGTATGTAAGGTCATCAGCTTCAAAGCAGCTTCAACTACTGTACTTGCAGAAGCAAAAGTGATGAAAGACACCATATGGCTTCTGTCATGGTAGATAAAGCTAATGGAGGCATACAAAGAAAATTTCAATTTCTCCTCTGTTTTATCTTTCCCAGTGCAGCACCAACAGTCCCCTGCAAGCCTTTCTTTTCCAGCTATAAAGCACTACTTCTTCTTTGAATCATATTTTTTCTCTGGTAGATAAAATGTTTTACTTAACGATGTCCTACAGTTCAGCAAATATGATTAAAAATGCACAGAAAAAAGTCATTAGATATACATCTGATACTATGATAAATCCTATTACAGAAACTCAACTCAGACATTCTCATAGGCAGCTGAGTCAGAAGATAAAAGCCTATGGTCTCATGAGCACAGCACATCAAAAATGCAAGCATTAAGACTTACCAATTTCTTCTATTTCTTCCAGGAAATCATTATATTCACTTAGACTGGAAAAGTCATCCTCTCTTTTATTGTATCTTTGAGAGAAGAGAAACAAGTATTTATAAAACACACAAAGATACAAGTTCAATTCAACAAGGCTCTTGCTGCAAGCATATTAAGTATTGAGCTAGTTCTATCAACTACGTGCTTTGCGGCTCCCACAATTAAGAACACACAGAATCTTTAAAAGGAGACAGAAGTGCTTGTTTCAAAGGAAAGGAGCTGGCCTGGCATAAATTGGCGCTATCTTTGCCTGCTGTTTCCTGATTCCTTTTCCAGGGTTACAGGTAAACAGGAACACAGAGGCTAGGACACACTAATTCCAAGCCAGCCCTTCAGCCTGAGAAACAGGCAGAGACAACAGCAACACCCACATGAAAAGCTTTTCTAGAAGTATCAGAGAAGGGAGTTTGGCTTTGTGTCAACAACAGAAATGAAGTCAGCAGCAAACTGAAAATGCTACACAACTGTCTTATTTCATATCAATAGACCATTCCAGAACTCATTTATCCAACTCTTGACACCTGGAAAAAGTAAAGATATAAAGGGACAACTGGCTAGAACGTGGACAGCCTCTGAAAGTAAGACGTGCAGGCTTTCCTCCCAAGAAAACATAAAGCTGAGATTCTGCCCGCTCTGCAGAGCAAGATACATGACACCTAGGAGTATAAAAATCTAATCCGAAAAACTCAGGCCAAATTCCAATTTGGGGACCTTTTTTTGGCCTACTAAAAACTAATCTGACAAATCCAAGCGGGCCAAGCATTTTACAACATTTTCTGTTCTCACTACACTTCATTCCAGTTTGACTTCTGTTAACTTCAGTAGACTTCACAATCAAACATCAAAATTATTACCACTGTCCACATCAGCATCTTGGTATTCAACAACACATTTTCTCTACATCTCAGCAACATCACATGATTCATTTACTATTGTACTAAGTCTTAGATAAAGGCTGCCAAGCTTACAATTTACCTGTACGTTCATTTTTGCACTCTCCAGATTTGTTACGTTCCATCAGACCCTCTTCTACCAACACACCAACTCACTTATTTTCCTTACAAAATGTTGTTTCTTGGCCACAGTGAGCAAGATGCAATTTTAGACCTCGTTTATCCCAATTCCAAGAACTCTCAAATCTGCATGACAGACTAGTAACACAAGGCTTGTAAGGAAGCATTTCCACTAACAATTGCTGTGTGAAGTAGAAAACAATGTGAACATAGCTTCCCTTTTGTCCATTTTCATTTTGAAGGGAACTGGCCTTCAACTCTCAGAACAGGTCCCCAGGGAACAAAACAACCAAGGTCTTGTTTCTTGCCCCACTCCCATGTTTACCCCCTCAAAGGGAAAGCAGCTGTAGTCCTCAATATCTAATCATCTCCACCTAGGAGGCAAGTCTTTGCCAAAGTAGACTACATAGAAACACCCAACATTTTCTAATGCTAAGCAGGAATCCCTCCAGGCTAAACTGAGAATTCAGCCCTCAGTTGCTGCATAAAATCAGATTCACTGAAATTTCTCCTTGTTAAATGGAGCCAAGTTTTATGGGTTGTCACTTAAAAAATCGACTTACTCCCCCAGTAGCACAGAGGAGATTTTTTTTTAAAACAATAGTCCATTAAATACATCCACCTTCTGTTATTTAACTCGTGACACACTCACATTTTCAGCACTTTCTTCCTAATTTCCACTTCCTTGTCGACAGCAGGATCCTCAAAGAGCTGTACCCTAAAGTTACTCTTCCGCAGGGGGGTATCACACTCCTGGCAGTTCCCAGCCCCTCTCACAAACAGCAGTTCCACACAGCTCTCGCATCTGCAGGAGAAAGGAAGCGGTATAAAGGCACATACATGTTAAACTGTAACCGAAACAGGACTGCCCCCCTTTTTTATTGTTTCCACACCACACAAAATAAATACCCAGCGCATCTCCCCTTGACTTCTTTTTTATTTCTTCAGTACCAAAAGGGGCAAGGAGGCAAGGGCTCTCCACCATGGCTGAAAGGAAACAATCTCAGCAGCACAAACACGTTTATTCTCTCGGCCTCTTTGCTGAGACTTAAAGTAAATCCAAACACAACAATGGGTTTTGTGTCAAGGGGAAGCTTGTTTACTGACACCATCAAACTCATTTTGTGTGGACCAGACTGCAATATCCTTATTTACTTTGAGCACTACCTTGCTGCAGAAAAAAAACTGTTTATTTTCTTGATGCCATTCACAGCGCAAGGTACTATTCAGCACAAGCAGGGATACAAATCTTGCCCACAGCCTTCCAAGCAACTACCAATATTACCATGGAGGAACCACTGTAACAAACCTGAGCTAAACTCCAGCCCAACACAGCTAAAAGAATCAAAACAACATTTTAACCAGTGACCAGAATTACACAGCTCTCTTGTGCCTTCTCTTAATACTTTTTAAATCGCACATAAAATATACTTCACACAGAGGCTGCACATAAATAAACCAAAAATACCTTTCTGGTTTCATTTTTTTTGTCTTAATGAAGACTTCAGATTTTAACAAGATGTCTGCTGACCAGTCAGTTGGCATTTAATAAAGGAAGAACACACAAAAAGCCAATTTTAAAAAAAACGTACTTGGGTACTAATAATGCACAAGTTTCTAGCAGAGGACACCACCTGCTGCAGTCATTTCCTACTGCTGGGGAGGCAAGGGGGGCGTGTCTATTTATAACTTTGCTATATTGAAGCCAAAACAGTTGTACATTAAGGGCTAAGCTGTACTGTACCTTCACAAACCCAGCACAAAAGCTAAACAGGTTAGGAGAAACAATACTGACGTGGTTACGAAGGATCTTAAAACTTTCACTCTGCTGACCTACCCCCAACTAAACTGGTTCCAGTACTTACAGAGGCAGAGCTAGCTAGAGCCAACCAGTTTTACCCAGCTTCTGTTTTCAAGATTAGGAGTGCAAAACAAATGCAATTGTATCTTACAATTAAAAGAAAAAGAAAAAAAAAAAAAAACAGAGCAATTTCTTTTTGTTAACAGAAGTAGAGCTACAGTTTCAAAATGCATCTTGCACAGCAGCTGCCAGCATTAAATAGTAAACCTTGAATTTACTTGGACATTTTCCTGCTCCACAATTCTTTTGGTTAGAAAACCAAGCATATTTAAATACAATTTATCCAGGAAGGGAAAGATCAAACCTTTTAGCACACTAGCCCTGTAATTCAGAACTTACTGGGACATCAACTCAAGAAGTATGCTTCTTTATGAAAATATTTTATCTCACTACTATGGGAGAAGCAACACTAAACGCACAAGAGAAGGCAAGGCAGGGAAAGGGTTTTTTTCCCCCTCCTCCCCCAACCTGTCTGTGCATGCAGCAGCCCAGTACATAAGGACAGTTTCACTGTCTCCTTCATTTTGGCAGCTTGTGCTGTTTGTACGTCTCTCTCAACACAGCAAAAAAACCCTGCCTCCCCTTTTCTATTTTTAAGTTATAGAAAAGGGAGTGTAAAGCTACAGAACTTGGCAGGTGGATCCAAGTGCAGGTGTTTGTATTGTTTTTTTTTTTATCTTAGTATTGCCTAAGGAGCAACAGAACAGGGTCTCTCCATGTGTAAGATATTATGCACAGACAGTAGCACCTGAAACTACTTCACTTCCCC
>VZSZ01008388.1:0-15782 GCA_013398815.1 Ibidorhyncha struthersii | reverse complement strand
ACAGTTTTATTGAATGAAGTCCTTCCACTCTTGCACAAAAAACCTGCTGTCTCATCATGAAACGAAGTTGGACTGGCATATTTATTACAATCCCTAATAGAAAGCTGACCTAGTCAAAAGAGGTCAATGCTTATGACTGGCAAGTAAAATATATGATGTTACTCTGAAGAAGATGAGGGACAGACATCTAATACCTTTGAATTGGTAATATTTAAAGAAAAAAAAAAAAAAAAAAAACAAAAATCCAAACCACCCCAAAACTCCACACCACTTCCTCATCTCAACCACCTTCAGCTTCTACTGTAAACAGTCCGAGCCAAATATGCAAAGTGACTACATTAGGACAAACTCCAAATCTACTGCTATCAACTCATCTTAAGTAAACTGTTTGTCTGTGTTAAGTAAACTATTTGACAGAAAAAGCACTGTCAGAAAAACTGATGTACGTTCTTTAGAAGTGAAAATAAATAGTATGATTTTGATCTTAAAATAATCGTCACATGAGGATTCTCATCGTTTCTATGGGCTACTTGCATGAGTGAGGCTACCCTGGCATTCAAGCACCTGACAAAATAAACTAGTCTTTTGAAACAAGTCTTCTGAACACTGTTCTTTCATTCGCTCTGCTGTTGTACCACTCTGCACCCATAATGGTTAGGAAACAAGAATTTTAATTAGAAATTTGTACTTTTTAATTAGCCATCATAAATTCAGTAGATACAGAAGTCAGTACACAGTGGAAGTGTCTCTCACTGATATATATATCTGACATTGCACAGCATGAAATGCCTAGAATAGACTGGTACAGCAAATTAATTCACTTTCCTACTTCAGATGTCCGATTTATTTGCCCACACCAGATCTCTTCTAGTATGGGAAGAGTTTCTGGAAGCCTTAACAATCAGGTAGGGAAGAATTCAGAAGGTAAAAAAGCAGTGTTCTTGCAAGGACATGCACTAGGGACTGGGGAACCATCAGGACCAGAGAATACAACCCAGCCTGCTGCAGGGACTGCAAGCTGCACTGCATTTGTTACAACTTCCCCTGTGCAAGGACTCAAATCACAGCAGGACAGAGCTGACTGAGGAGACAAAAGGCAGATCACTCCTGCCCCATCCTAGCTGGCTGCCTAGGACACTCTCACAGACTCCCTGCAAGCCCGTGCCAGTGGCACTCAGAGGGCTGCACACTGGCAGCACCGAGGACATGGGCTCCAGAACTGCACCTCCCAAGAGATGCCAGTCCGACAACTTCTCTTGGTCTGCTCCAAGAGGAGACCATGAAGGTCAAGTGTTAAGTCTTGCTAAAGATTGAATAAAATTCTGGGCCTGCTACACATACCGGAAACAGTAAGAATATCCACTTAGTGTGCTCAGCGTATAGTGTCCTGTTCCATTCATGAGGCTGCTAAAAAGTCCATAAGAAGTTGGATTAAAAAAAAAATATGTGGGAAGACATCCTCATTAGCCCCACTAGTGTAACACACCAAGTAAATTAATGCAAGAAAATAAGAACAGTCAAAAGCAATCAGGATACTAACATGTGCCATGCAAGTGTAGCTTTCTTTTGGTACTATATTAAGATTTCTTTTTAAAAAACTTCTTAATAGATGAAATAGAAAATTGCATACTGCCAAGAAAGGGGGTGGCGAAAATACCATTCTCCACACAGCCTTCTGCATTATTACAAAGGCTATACTATGCGTAGTAGAGAATGTTTCTGGTTACTAAAGTTTATGTTTCTATATTCAATGGCATCACATTATATATGGCCTTTTCCTGCAATTAACTTCCAAAATACAGATTAAATATTAATGCATAAATGTCAATTATGATTATGAGAAACAATAAAAGGACCATAAATTAAGTAACACAGATAGAACAATCACATGATCAAAATGTTTTAATGTTAATGTTTACATTTTCAATTAGAATAAGAAATTATGTACTCATAGATAGTGTTATTGCATAAAATTTGGTAAACAATAGCATCTTTCCAGCATTACAATTCACTCCCAGTAAGGAGGAGCAAAACAAGCCTTGCTGCTTCTTCCAGCCAAGCCTAGCAGTGCAAAATCATTTGATGCTTCACAGAAATCTTCAGTTTGAGACTGTCCAGAGTGCAGTAGGATATTTTCAGTTATTCCTAGACTATTTCCATCTTCTGTAATTAATTATACACAATTCTGTATTTTGTTCAGTATTACCAGCTCTCCCACACACACAAAATATTTTCCCACTATTGTACTTTTTAACTAAGGAACTAACCTTAGGCTTGCTAAGAATGAAAAAAAAAAAAAAAAACGAAACCACACAACAGAAATACTCAAGTATAACACTCGGACAACAACCTCATTGCTTTAAGGTCATTGCTTCTGTTTCCTGAGGCTGATTTTTAGGGGGGGGGAGGCCGGAGACAAAACATTTTTAACTAACAAATGCAGTCAAAAGCCGATTTAAATAGAAGCTGCTTGATGCTTAGATGTACAACTTTGCCTGTGCTTCACCACACTGGTCATCAATGACTACTTCACGAATTGTAAATGACACGGGACATGCTGTTCACAAACAAATCAGATTTATGGTTATATTCAGTTGTTCCTGTTACCTGAAATTAGAATCAGAAGCTCATTAAATATGAATACGTTTCAGAGAATGTAGAAGCACAGCATTATATTGATGAAAGCTTCATTAAATTTTCAATGATATAGCTGCTTCTATATTTGTGAAGGAAGGACACAGAGTAGAAAGAGGTAAGCTGGGGCAATTCTCCTTCAGCCAACTTTGCATCTTTCTACTATCCCTAAAAAAAATATGGATTTTAAAAGAAAATGTTGGACTCATTAGGTGTAAGAGAAAGTGATTGTGGTCCATCATATTCAATGAATGATTACTTTCAGATCAGCAGTAGTCTTGTATATGTCTGCCAATTATACAACTGATGCTCAACAAGAGAGGAATTGGTAGAAAGCTAGAAAACAGGTTTGAATGATCAAGCTCATGTAAAATACAGACTCTGTAGGGGTTCTGAACTCAATAACACAATCACCTTTTGAAAATACTCACTTAAAAAAAGACATAACAAGAGTATTGGAAATGAAGTCTTACCTAGCAAACAATAAGACATAATTTCAAGGCCATGCAGTAATACAGCCTTAATTTTACTGCAGAGACTGAAACCAAGAAAAAGACCTGTAACAGAAAACAAGCCAAACACTATTCAACTAGATTTCTAGTACTATCGGCAACTCAGACAATTAAAATCTCCATATGTAAAACATCCGTAACCGAGCTACATGAAAGAACACAGAATCAAAAACGCAGAAGTGAAAATTCAAGTGGTCTGATCCCTCTTGTGGTCATGCACTACGATATAAATTTATTATATCGCCACAGTACATTAGCTCAGTTTCCTTTGGAAAAAAGGCTTATGCAATCAGGCCGTTACTCAGCTCCTCCCCATCCACTCCCCTCGATATCCATTGCCTTATGTCAACCAAGTCAGGCAGCAGGGTAGAGGCCTCAATGTCATGTTATTCTTCTAACAAGCCTGCACAATATATGGCCCGGGCTTCACATGTTTTCCTTACAGTTAATGTGCATGGCCTGCCAGGAACCAAGATGTGGGGTTGCTCTTTCCAACTTGTTGGGACTGCCACCTCTTTCAGCCCTCTGGATAGGCAATGCCCAATGAACATGCACGCAGACAATGCCGATTTGTCCTCAGACCTTGTTTATTCTGCCCTGTTCAAATCCTGCTTCGACACGTTTACTTTTTTCTTCCCCCTCCAGTTTTCTTTGGCATGCATAGTCTGCATTAAATAACTGACCTTCTCAAAACCACCATGAGGTAGTATTATCCCCACATTACCAGATAAGGAAATTAAGCCACTATAATTAATGCTTGAAGCATGCCCAAATTTCACATTCCTGATTTGAGAGTGATTAGCATTAGCGCTATGTAGGATTTCCTCTGCTCAAAGCACAGCTCCTGGGGAACACGGGAGCAGTTGCACACAGCCTGCACTTCTGCAGGGAAGTCCGATGAGCACAGCCGGAGACCCTGTGAAACCCTGGGCTCCAGGATCTTGGCTAACTCCACCCCAGGGGCTCTGCAAAGTAACTCAAACACCCCAGGTGCTACTCCAGCCCAACAAGAGAAGGCAAGATAGGAGAGTGCCAAGAACTTCTGCATCCTTCCTTCTTCCCCCTGACCAAGACTTCTGGGTCCAGGCACAGACTCCTTGTTCAGCTAATTTCCATTTAGATACCTACACCCCTTCACCACACATGCAAGCGCACACACACAGATGCTCACTATCCTCACCTCTGATCTTCCCATAGCCACCGGCTCCCCATGCATTCACCCTCCTAGAATCTCAAATCTTCCTCTACAGCTCTTGAGCTCCAGTTTTTCCTCAGTCTTCCCAGATAGTCCTAAATGCTCCTTTAACTCAGTCATCACTCCTTCTCTCAAATCCTCATGTAGTCATACCCCTTTCTCCAAGCAAGTCCCCCTCATGACCTTTGCCGTTTCATTTACTGCCACACAGTAAGACTGGGAGTCCACCTCCCCTTTCAACTCCACGACAGCATTTCAGTTTCCCCAGAGCCACAAGATGTTTCCCAGTCACACGTTCCTTGCAAAACAGAAGGCTCCTTTCCAAAATGTCAGTTGGCAGCAAAGGTTCCCACACAAACCCATGCAATTCAAGTTCCCTAACCTCATCCCAAGGAACATATCTCCAAGGGGGGAGATTCCACTCATACATCACTGAGATGCTGCCCACGTGGAGACAGCTAACTCTGGCCACATCTGCCATTCCATCCTGTATTACCTTTCCCCAAAACCAAGCAGATAGCATAGAAATCAAGGATTTGTTTAGCAAAGTTTTAGGCCAGGTTTTGTTGCAAGACTGGAAACAAAAAGGTTCCAACAAATACAGTAATTCTAGACTACACTCAACAGACAAGTATTTCTCCAGGTCCTAAATTCCTCCAACCCAGCCCAGCTGAAAATGTTCACAGCAACATCACATCATCCTGGCATTGCCCTCAGTCCTGTTAGCCTCCCTCTGTCCCTTTACAGAATACAATCATATCCCAAAACTAAAGATAACTTTTCATTTTTTTTCCTGGAACAAGGGGATCTTGGGGATTTAAAAGGCAGCCTCCCATCTCCAGTGCACAGCACATCAGTCACAGGCTTATCAAACTACACAACTGCCACTGGCAGGCCTTCCTGACGCCATCCAGGGTGTGTAAAGACTTTTTTTTTTTTTTTTGGTCTTTTAAAGACTGCAGACAGTTACTCCCAGAAGAACCTGAACTCTCTATTTACACAAGGCTATTCATATACTCACACTAAAGATTATCTAGTCATTAGTTACACCTAAAGATTGTTCAGCTCCTAATCCCCATGAAGATTTTTTTTTTTTCTTCCTCAGAAAACACACTACACATTGCAAGTAAGGATGACAGAGATGTTTAACATTTGTCTGCCTGTACTTGTCTGGGACCAGAGGCCTTCCTTCTTCACCCCAGCTCTGCCGGCAGCTCTTGCAATACATCTAACTCCAGTGCCAAACCTTCCCGCCCAATTAAGACCTAACACTTCCCATTCTGGCTCAGCAATCTGAAGGTGTCAACATTAGCCGAACCACTCCCTTGCCTTTTGCTGTCTAGGAACATCAGTCCTTCTTTTCCACCCTGGCAGAGAGACTGACAGCCTGGCCACATTGCTTGGCATTAATAAAAACTGGGGAACAGAACATTCTTAGGGCTTGGAAACTTTTACCTTAACATTGCTTCTTAAAAAACAAACAAAAAAAAAAAACCACACCACACCAAAACACAAACACACTGTTCCTCACTTCTGCCCCATCCTACTATTTCCTAATTCTCAGCAGAACCACTTATCTTCCTCTATAATGTTAAAGAAGTTGTAATACTCCCATTAAGCCCAGGATTTTCCAAATGCTTAGACATATAATTTAACCTTAGTGCCAATCATTGAGGCAGGACTGCAGAAAGAGCAAAAAAACATTATCTACATTTCCCAATTCGGAGCCAAAATACTTATCAGACCACATAACTTGCTCATTGTTCCTTTGTGTCAGAGGCATCTTGTTCCCTCTTCTCTGAACTTAGATGCATTCCACACAAAAAAGCCCACAAGAATTTCCTAATACATTCTCTCCCCCCATATGTGTTATATACAATGGAAGAAGATGTTAGAATATCATTTTCAGAGTATCAAAAAAATGTTCTTAGCTATGACAATTAAAGTCTAATTTTGTCATATATAGCAGCAGTTCCTGCTAAGTTTTTCTCTCAGATCTAGTCTTGTCAAATATAATTCTTGCAATACATTTTTAAAAAAGGAAGAAACAAGTAGATGTCATGACAAAATTCAGTTCACTCTTAGGACTAATAATTATGACTTTTACTACAGCCAGAGTGGCCTTTCTGTGAAGAAACACCCACTATTTCCTGCACATCATTAAACCAAAGAGGGAACCAGCAACATGAAACTTAAGCATCCACAACGCAAGCTCAGCACCCTGCCTGTCCCATATCCTGTTAATATCAAGGAAGATTTTTTATTTCTTAATTTCCTAACCAGATCTGAACAGTGGAGTACTCAATTCAATTTCCAAAGTGCTGACCTAGCTTTTCTTCAAACTTCACCTTCAGTTGTCCTGGGGGGGGAAAAAAAAAAAGAAAAAAAACAAAAACCACCACCAAAGCCCCAAATAAAGAGCACATACGAATGCAACTTCTGATTACTTCAAGAGGACGCTTTCAGATCTGCTCTGCAGAGAATTTACAGTTACTGAGACATGCTTTTTAAAACGACTCAGGAATATGTTTGCTTAATTTCATAAATATTAAACCTATGCATATCACTTATTAGCATTTGGGAGCTAATGTGACCACAGAGAAGCAAGTCAAATGCCCTTCTTCCTCACAAACCCACAAAATTATTAGCTTGAATTATAATGCAGTAGATGCAATTAAAAAAATGCCTCATCTCAAATTGTTTAAAAGGTTATCATGTTTGCCTTCTTTTTGAGAAGCACTTGCTTTAACCATAGAGATTTACCACACCTGTGTTGGACCATTGCCATACTGAACATTTACCATGTTCAACCTTACCATGGTAAACATTTACCCAACAAAAAGGGTAAGCTCCTCAAGCTGGGCACCCAAACCCATTAGCCATTTTCAGGATCCCAGGCTGCAGATTTAGCCAGACAATTTTCAGAACCAAGGAAAAAGAATTTACTTTTCAATTGACTGACTGGAGATCCAGGTTATAAATGATAGCTTTCCTTTTGCCAAGGTTACACCTCAGAGCAGAACCACAACTTACAAGGAATGAAGAGAAGAGTTCTGCAAGCTTTGCTAAGCAGACAAGAAGTATTACTAAGCAGGCATGCCAACTGATAGTTCAACGGAGAAAAGAGAAGTTTTTCTAAATATGTCAGTTTTAAAACAAAAGAATAATATAACTAAAGCATTAACACCACTACACCAGAAGTATTAAGATCATGATGCAGAGCCAAATTTAAGAGCAAATACTCATTGTCAAAACTAGATGGCAGAGGGAAATAACCTCTTGGGTATTTCAGCAATGATTTAATCACCTCCTATGACTAACTCGGAGAGACTTTGGAAGAGTAATGGGATGGAACAGAGTCCAAAGGGCATCTAATCCCAATTAATAAAAACACAACTAATTCCAGAAAGACAAAGAAGAAAGATGACCTAGATTTTTATCCCCTAAGTAGTCAGAAAAAAGCTTTCTTTGAGGGAATACATTCCACTTAAAAAAAAAAAAAGTAATTTTGCTGCTTCTTTTGAGAATGCAGACAGGCTATGACTGTGCAACTAATTTCAAACAAGCACCAGTTAACCTAACTTCCCATCGTTCATCTGACAAACACTAGTAAAAACATCCCTGATGGGTCTCTCAACTCACCCAAAAAAAAAAAACTAAGAAAATTATCTCAGAGATGTAAATTGTTGGGAATGAAAACTAGGTAATGTATTATCTCCCCAAAGTAAAACAGGCATTTTTAAGACCACAAAAAGTTCCTGTTCTGGTTGAGATTTTTAGCTGTATGGAGTCCCAATCTGCTTTAGTCCAGCCAGACTATTCCAGTTTTTCATGCAAGTAAGGATCTACCACCCAGGAATCTAATCTGAGATGTGATCTGGCAAGAATATCAAGAAAACTAGAAGCCTAAGAGACAAAATAGAACACTTGCTCTTCCAGGTGAGCCAGCTTTTTAAGCATGCAGCTTCACAAAATGGTGCAAGCTAAATTAACAATGCCAGGGGAAGGTCCTTCCTTCAACCCTGTTCCTGCCTTACTTGTGGACACACATTCCTACAGAATACCTTGCACCACCTTTGATGCCTAACCATTCATAAGCCACTTCAACTCACTAATCCTGTACAAACACCACCACACTAACCTATCAAAAAAGCGCTCATTTTCAACCAGGTTAGCAAACTGGATCAGCTCCCACAAGGGTCCAGCAAGTACCAGAGTCCAATGGTTCTTTTCCTCGTGCCTGCTGCCTATTCATGAGTCCTGCATCCACACACACATTTCAATGGTTCGACCAGCACTTTTGATACTGTTTGCACTCATGAGCCTCCACCTCAGCTTCTGTATGAATAGAAATCTGGTGGCCTAAAAATCACGTACATCACAGCCAACCTTTATGTTACAAATTACAGCCCTGAAGACAGTATCATTGTCCTTGCATACCTTGCATTTAAGATGCTTTCTTTAGGAAAAAAAAATAAAAAAAAAGAGAAACTTGCTGAATAAAATTAAAATATGAATTCAAGCACCTGATTCCCACATGCGCAAGGTAAAAATTACAGCTCTGACAGTTCCTCTCTGCCTACCTCTAGTTAGGCTTCTTCACTCAAACTCACTTGGCTGAAATACAGTTTTTATGTTATTTTCCACAATCTCCAGGGCTTCCCCCCCATCTTAGAAGAAAGGCATTTTCTTGAACCACACTGCTGAGAAGAATGCAGCAGGAAGCCAAGAAATCCTTTCACTTGGAATAAGTTTAAACAAGAAGATTCCAAACTCTTTTCCAATGACTCCAGCCCCATGCGCTGGCACAAGATCCCGCTCCCCTGAATTCACTGGGGATGTTCCTACTTCCAACTCCTGGGGAACTTGACAGCCGCAAAACTCCAAATGCTCCTAACATTGAAATAAATACGCAAATAATGAAACCTCTGTTTCTTCATTTTAGCAGCAGTTAGCACCGCAATTAGAGTTCTCAGAGGACGCACTTACCCCCTAATGAATCCCTGGAACAGCCATAACAGGGTGCAGGGCAGATTACAGAATCCCCACAGCACAACTCGGTGAATTGATGCCTCCCTTGCGCAACTCAAAGCTGGGCCTAGATATAGTAAGCATTGTTATGGTGTATTAATTTTGAAGCCTTATTAACAAATTAAGCAAGAAATAAACACATCTCCCTCTGAAAAGGAAGATAAAAGAAATAGTAAGGAGCCTGGACACCTTTCTGTAAGCTTCTTATGGACAAGAAAGACACAAGAAAAGTTTATAATAGAGCAAGCTCTTTAACTGCTGTCTAAGATTGCAGCAGTACATGAATAAACCCCAAAAAACTACACTGGCAGCAGCTGAAATCAAACCTATCAGTTTTCTGTGGAGGCTGCTCTGGTACCTGTGCCCCTGTCTCTCAGAGATGGGAAGCACAGGAAAGACATTCTGCAGAGACAGCACAACAGCTGATGTGACACCAGGGAGGAAAAGGAGCTTCTTTGGTTTTGTTGGTCTGCAGACATTTATGTTTCCTCTCTCTACAAGTCAGGATGGATCACAGGTAACTGAAATAGCAGGACTGACTCCAAAGAAAGAGCTTTACATACCAGTTTTCCTCCTCCTTCCTATAGCAGGCAGGGGGACAACAAAGCTGAAGCAGCAGCCCCAATTAACTGCCTTTTTTACCTAAGACTTTTCATCTGATTGTTGCAGACCATATGGTCCAAGTTTACAGCCAACAGTAAATTTCTTTACTCAGTCCTGTTTGCAGTAACAACCCCAACGCAGTTTTTGGTGGATGCATTTCCTTTCCTCTTTACGTAAGTAAATCAGTGGGATTTGCTTAACCTGTCTCCTAAAACTCAGCACAGGCAATGAAATCCAAGCAGGCAGAGTAAAGCATAATTCATGGTCTCAGATGAAGCCAGGTGGATTACAACTCCATTGGCAAGCACACACCCAGCATATGTACACTCAGAAAAGACATTAGGAACTGTTTGAATAACCAAAATTGTCATGCATGCACAGAGGCTTTTGCATATAATTCTTCAGAGTGAACTTTTTAAAGAAGGCAAAGCCATCAGTGCACCTTAGAAACTAATGCATTGCAGAACTTTAATTGAGCATTGCTCCATAATTAGATACACTTTCCCCTGCACAAAAGCATCTTTAAAGCCAAGTATCTGATGCCTTGAACCTCTGTTACACTTAAGAAAATAAACTTTAAAAGACATTCATTATTCTTGAACCGAGCATTTCCATACTAAGTCCCATCCTAGAACAACTTTTAACTGCTAATTTATCATCCTCCCTCCTAGTGACAGAGAAGATTTATAGTGGAAAAGGCTTATTTAACATTACTCTAATGCCAAAAACACATGGTATTACACTTTTGGTGATATTGGTCAAGAAGCAATAACCAAGGAAAACAAAATACTAAGAACCACCCCACCCCCCCAAAAAAAATTCCCATAATTGCAAGGCTTGGCATGGTTCCATCAGAATAAACTGCAATGGAAGCCCAACTTGAAGGATGTTTACAGGCAAGACCCAATGTCCAATTTCATCCTCACACTCATCTGCCTATCCCTTATCTCCACCACAACACTGCTGTGCTTATCAGCATGCTAACCCCTGCTCTGCTACAAGCGGACATGAACACATTCCAGAGCCCCGCTAACCACAGGGGAACAGTACATGGCAAACATGCGGCAATAGGACAAAGCCACTGTGAGCTGCTCTAACATAGCGTCAAGCACACTGACACAGGAAGATATGCAAATGACAAAGAAGGAGAAATTCTATCTGCATATGTTGGTGCTAAGATCTAGAATGAGTTTGTTGGCAGGATCCAGGTGACAGTTAAAAGAGAGGTGGGAGGCCAACACAGGTATTCCAACACATAGTGTCTACCCCAGATGAGAGATTTAATGAAGTGGGGAAGAGAAGAATAACCAGCCAAACCTCCAAAGCACAGGACTTCATAGCAAGAGGAACTTTCACTGCAGACATCTGTCAAAAAAAGAAGGAACAAACAGGACACACATTGCCAAACAAGTTCCCAAATACTTTTGAGATTAACTTTGTTAATATAGGAGGTGAAGGGGGGGAGGGGGGGGGGAATCCACCCAAACAAAACACCCAACAAAACAAAAACATGATAAAAAGAAAGCTCTTCTAGTTTCATTCTAACCAAAGAGGAGGAGCTGGCTAAACGTGAAAGTGAAAACAACTTGGCTGACAGAAGGCATTAGAAGGCAGCTCTTGAAGTTCTTCAGAAGGGCAAAACAGAGAGCCACAAAATAAAGAAAATGAACTAACGGTAAAACCACAAGCTATCTGAAACCCAGGAGAAAGGTTTGAAGCTTACTGACAAATCATCTCAGCTAAGTACAGGCTCTTTAATGATTTGAAATTCAAGAGATGTTGCACACATGCAAATCAAGTCACCTGAGGGTCACTTGAAGTGAACAACACAGTTAACAAAATAGGAAAGGTCAAAGCAACTACTGGGAGGCAACAGTGAAGGTAACATTAAGATACTCCTTCAGAACGCCTGCAGTGAAAGAAGGAACAATTAAAGTAGGAGTCTGTTAACCCACAGTTCAATGGGAAGGAAAATCTCTAACAGATGATGCCAAAGCACTTGGGGTGTTTTCTGCATCAATCTTCATTCACTGAGACGGATTAACCACCTAATGGAACTCATATCACAGCAAAAGGAGCAAGAACACAGGGTAGAACCAGGAAACACGTTACAGCAATTGCTCCAAACCTCCTGAGCGAAGAAAGTCACAATTCTGACTTTTTCCATGCATATTTATTAGTAAACTCCAAACAGAAAGCATGATAAAAGCAATATACCTATTGCAGACAACTTAATAAGCTTCCATAAACCTATGGACTATATTCAGGGGTTACCACATTAAAAGAGTATTCCAAGGTTTTCAAATCTGGTAGACATAATATTTACCTCTTGAAAACTGACAAAAGCAGTTATCAAAGATCATCTCTGCTCTCTGCATTAAGTTCCAGCAGGCTGAAGAAGGGCAAAACCACCTGCCTCTAAAGGGCAGGAAATCAAATACACAGGGAAACACAGATCTGTCAGGGTTACTGTCAGTCCCTGGGAGGATGCTGAAATAATCAGGCAAATGACCTACCCCCTGCATATTTCAGATAACAAAGCAGATAAGATCCAACACACAATTTGTTAAGGATAAATCATATCAAACAAATATAATTTCCTCTAATGACAGTAACAATGCACACAGCAAAACAGCAACTAGAAGCAATATAGTTTTGGTTTAAGTGAACTTTTGACACTCAATTTAAATTGACAGTCATATAATCTAAACAAATACAGTACATACTGAAGTATTGAGAGATGATTACAAACCCATACCCAGAGATAAGTTATCATTATTTCAGTCAGAGAGAAAGTAAGTAGTAAGCCCATTCACACAGCTCTAATCCTTTAGCATTCTCCACTGTTACAAACAGTAACTCGAGGAGGGGGAAAAAAGGCTATTTCTCAAGGAGCTTACTGCAGACAACTCCATATTTTGCTCTGCCTCACTTTGATTTCTTATGGTCATAAGCAACAACTTCAAAGATCTCCCAGACAACATCTTGTCCACAAATTACACATTGGAAAACACCAGGACAGNTTTTTTTTTTTTTTTTTTTTTTTTAAAGTTAACAGAGGATAATCTGGGACAGTTACAAGCACTCTGACAGAGGGACTCAGAATCCAAAGTCACTTGAAGGGAGTGCAAAGGTCACCTAAGTAATATGCAGTTTGACAGACCAAATAGGTAAGAATAATCAGCTGCATAACACAACATGGAAGGCAAGGTTCTGCCTAGAGATATGTTGAGTGGTAAAGTGCTAAATATCCTAGGGTTTATGCTGAACATAAATCACACACACCACCGCAAAAAATAAAAAACATGTGAAGATTCATTATCCTACTGAGGTGCATGACATGCAGGTATCGTAAGAAAAGCACGTGAAATAATTTTTTTTCTGCCTGTTGTACTAAGGACTCAGAGCACCATGTCCAGTTCCAGTGTTCCAGAAAAATGTAAACCAAGTGGAAAAACCCTCAAGAAAAACAGTGAGAATAGTCCACAGATGTATTAAAAAAATTTTTAAAAAAATCACTGAAGAGTGGAGACTGAAGGAATGGGATTTCTTAAGTGTGGAAAACACCAAAGAGAAAGCCTCTCAAACACGTGACACATTCCCACAGAAAAGGTGTAATAAAGAGCTCACAAGGTGTATAAGATGCATGTTAGAATTCTTAAATGCTTAAATTATCACAAATAAATTTAGATTAGAAATTAGCAGAACTATTTTCAATGGTAAGAACAGCAAACTATCGGAATAGATTGCCTAAGAAGGGTAATTCTCCATCAGAAACTTATGTTAGCTTATTTGTTTTGAGAACTAGTTAGACATTCCATCCTTGTGCCCGAAACACAGTGAATTTATGAAAGAACAAATGTCAATTACCTCCCCTTTTTCCCCCTCATACTTTATTCACAGGTTCCTCATCTGAACTTCCAGCTTCTAGATCAGTTATTACAAGAATTTTTTAACCATTACCAAGAAATGACTTCCAGCATGAAGGCTCTGTAACATCATATGGAAATAATAATAAAAACACAACCTTAAAGGAGTTACTGGAAGGATATTACAGAGGAAAAGTGACCCGCTTGAACCACATCAAGATGGAGAGTCCTTAATTACAACAAAACCAAAGAAATCCAGGGATCCTACTTACACAGTGACTTCAACTTTACCCTCATACACATAAGCTTTAAAGCAGTGGCGCCCAGCTGCAGAGACACCCTTTGCTGGGAAGGTAGAGACTAACAGACCTTGCTGGGTCCAGGTAAGGTCAGTCTGGGTGGGTCTGCATAGCCCTCTCCCAGCAAGCACCCCACAGAGACGCCCGGCTGGCTCAACCCAGGGCCACACAGATCCAGACTACTGATCGTCAAATGCAGAAGTGAGAACAAGAGCTGGGGGAAGCAGAGGCAGTCCTTGTGCAGCTGGGAAGAAACAAGGAAAGCAAGAAAGGGACATCAACCCCAAATAAGGTGTCAGCAGCTAGATGCTAGACCCAATAAAGCACAAAACACAACTAATTTTCTCAAGCATAGCTCAGCTACAAAAAAAAAAAAATACTGAGAACTGAAGCAGAAGAGCAAACTGAAACATGCTGTCCTCTGCTGGAAGTGACCCTGGAGGAGCTTGAAAGCAGAAGATGATCAAGACCACTAGTCCTTTGATCTTTACTGGACTAGAAGATAGAAACATCATTTTAAAGCTGCACAGCCTTGCCTAAATGTGGCTGTTAACTTTTGAACTCCAGCTAACGCTGCACTTTTACACAGCCAGCATCACTGTCACCAAAGGGGCAGCACTGCTGCCTCTCTCTCCCATGCCAGCGTTACCAGGAGATCCTCTGCTGCTCTCCCACACGCCTTCCCTCACACTACCAGGAAATCCTGTGCTGGTCTCCCACACGCCTTCCCTCATGGCAACAGAAGTCCTTATGTGGCTGCAGAGAACAGGCTCAGGGAACCAGATGAAAGCTAACACTTTTTGCTAAAAAAATAACATAAATCTTTTGTTGCAATCCAGTTCCTTTATTCTGCTCACTTACAAACCTACATCAAGCTAAGCAGAGCTTTCAGGCTGCATCTTTGGAATGTAATTCACATGTAGTTTAAATATATAAACAGCTTGATATATGTATCCCTCTCTCACGGGAAAGATGGAAAGACACAAAAACCAAACAAACAAACCAGAAAGAGCTGTGCTTCAAACCAGGACAGGCTGCTACTGCAGTATGACATTTCTATCATGTGTATCTAGAAAGAATTTACAGTAGAACCTTTAAAACTTCCACAAGTTTTAAAGATCTCCAGATCTGAAAGTGATCGAGTTCAGATTATGTATGACTGAAATCAGCTGGAGCCAGCGGTGGGAATCACTTGAGTGTTTGCCTTCGGGGAAAAAATTTAAAAAAGTCATGACTCTTGTTGCAAAAACTAAAAAAAAACAAACAAACAAAACACAAAAAACCCCACCCGAATGAGAAAACACCACCATCAGCACAGTTTCATGGGGGGATTTTCAAACATTTCAAACAGCATCAAACCTTCAGACAAAGCATTCTCCATTCAGGAGAATTAACAGGCCAAAAAGATAAAACAAATCACCTTTCTTTTTTCTTAGTCATCCAAACACAGTATAAAACACAAACGAAAAGTGTTTAAGTTGACGAGAAACGTAGTTTTCTCTATGCTCCTTGTTCCACACCCCGAAGCCCAGCATCCCTTCAGGACAGCAGTCGGTACCGACCACCGAAGGCGCCAAGCCCCGTGTCGTGTCGTCCCACCCCACCCCTGCGTAATTAGTTGCAGAGAAGCAGGGGAAAG
>VZSZ01008386.1:15239-26493 GCA_013398815.1 Ibidorhyncha struthersii | reverse complement strand
CTCCGGAGGAGGGGGCGGGGGGCGACCGGCCGCCCCGGTGCCGGCGTCTCCCTCCCGGTGCCGGTGTCTCCCGCGGGAGCGGGGCGGGAGGTCGGCGACGCGCTTGACCTGCTGCACCATCTGGTGGCGGCGCTCAAAAAAGCTGCTCAATCATATACTGAAGTGAAAGCAGGTAATTACTTAACTTTCTCTTTCAGGGCCCGCCTGCGCGTGTAACGGAGGGCGAGTAGCCGCGTCAAAGCGAGCGGAAAAGCATCACCTCCCCCCAGGGAAGCCCGAGGTTGTGATGGTCCTTCTCATCGTGCGGTTACACCTCTCTCACCGGTACCGTAACTCTTGGTTTTATCTTCTCACGCAAGATGCTCTTAGTTGCAGAGGACTTAGCTTTTCAGAGAAGAAAAATAAAATCATCTCGTTGTAAACCAAAAATAGCTCGTGCACGAAATAATATTCATTCTTAGTTCAAAAGGGCAAGTGTTCTCTTTTAAAGTATGACTTTTAGGAGGAGCTGGATTAGCATTCTGAAGGGTAAGAGCATCCACTGCAGTGGAAGTGGCAGTGTGTATTTTTCCCATGTAAACCTGCCGACGTGCCTTACCTCTGCTCGGGGGAGACCCAGTGGGCAGCCGGCTATGAGGGGGTGATGCGTTATCCAGCTCCTGCCACACTGAGGGATCGGCTTAGAGACCATGAGGTTTTCCTAAAGCAAAACCCACCCTGAATTTCCTGTATTCCTTCTAGTTTTTCAGCCTGTAGGCTGCACTGGTTTCACGCTTTCAAGCTTTTCTCAGGACACAGGGGAGTAGAACTCTTTTATTTTAAAATTAGCGCTGAGACTCTCAGGCGCAAATCCAGCAGCAGAGACTCTTAGAAAAGCACTAAAAATAGTGAGAGTCACGACAAAATTGTGAGAGCAGGGAGCGTTGCCTCTGAGAGGAGTGGGGGGAATCTCAATTTGTACACATGCATCAACTTGGCTTCTGGTGTTAAGCTTCTCTTTCTAAGGTGCTGCTTCTTTCATTGCTGAAAGAGTTATAAAAGCTGTTCACAAACCACCTCCTGGCTGAATGCTCCGAGGTAGTTTATAACCATTACGATAACTTGCTATTTACAATTCATTATTACAGATCTAACATGAAAGTCAGATTACTTATAATTTCCTGGATGGCTTTGTTTGTGCAGGTAGACTGGAGCTGTTCGTGTGCCTGTTTTTTTGGATACAATGTCACGGGTGCTAATCTCTGGTTAGTGGTAATGATCTGGAGCATGTTGGAAAGGCATTGGCACACTAGGCACAATGATATCATAGAAATTAATGATTGTGCTACTTGGTGTCCATTGTAATACCCATGGCTTAAAAAAGTACTCGAATAGTACTTCTGTACCGAGCACACTGGCTTTGCGCCTGGCCAGGAGGTTCTACTTGTGTGCAGCTCTGTGTGCTTGTACCGTTTTCATTACCATTGAAGTATAAAAGTTTTATCATCAGTGCCAGGTGTAATGCAAATAAAACACAGTCACATCTCACTGTGAAGGAAGGGGGGCGCGGGGGCGCTCAGAATCCTACAAAACAACATGAAAGAGGATCTGGAAACAGCTCTGGCTGGCAACATAGCTTGGGGATTTGTTCCACCCAGGGACCCAAGGTGCCTACGGCTAAGGACTGACCCCAGTCCTTTTTACTTGTGCGTTGGAATTTTTCGTGATGACACCTTCTACCTCCGACTAACAGGTAGCGCGTGCGATCCGCCAGCTGAGCCGTGTAAAGGTGATGCCCTTGGGGGTGGGAATGGCTGTTCCAGAGGTTGTGAGACCGGGTGATGAAACAAAACCACCTAATCCGCTTTGCCATTAGTGCCAGGTGTTTAGTAATCACAGCAAGAAACTTCTCAGGCTGTAATGCATAGAAACGTCTGCTCCAGATCAAACCCAGGCTTGTCACCACTGTGAAAAAATCTCAGAATTTAAGTGTTTGAAGAGTGATGTCTATAGCAAGGTCGGTAAGTTTCCTTACTATATACATTTGTCATTACAAAGAAAGCATATTTAGCTCTGTCTAATGCAATACCTGACCTTTCACATTCTTATTTTACTGTGTTACACTTGGAAGATGGTTCCCATTGATGTTTCTGTAGTCTGTTTTTTATTCAGTTTAACTTGTTACAGTTTTTCTTTTGTGCCCTCATTTTGCTCAGCGCTTCCATACTGCCGTCGCCTTGGCGAGGGTTGTACCTAAAATGCTATCATTTGCCTTAAAGCTCACCAAGATTCTGGCACTGAACTGTGGTGAGGCCCCTCTGTAAGTAATGGGATTTTCCTGTTTGCCACATCTTAATCTTTCCTAGCAACTGCTCTGACTCTGCTAGACCTCGTAGTGCAGCGGCACGCCAGCGGGAAGCTTTGCAAGGGAGTCAAGCCTTTTCCTGCAGCCCCATCCTTCTGTTAGTGCACTGAGACATTCTGAAGTAAGTAATGCTCACGGTCCTTTCTGCATATCAGAAAGTGGTGTTGGAAACGCTCTTTTAAGTGTTGCTGAACTGATTGGTCATGGTTGCTACTTTTCTGCGTGTACGCGAGTGAGACGCAGGCAAGGTGAAAATGAAATCAAAGCAATCACTTTTTAAATCTCAAAGTGAGCCACAAGTATAGTGTCAAAATTATAATTAGCGTTCTTCAATTAAGAGTAATTTATGTAATCAGCCAAGGAAATATTGTCCATGATTGGCTTTTCATTCCTTCTTGGTACTAACTTGGAATTTGAAATGTTATTTGTTTGAGTGCAGATGAAAATTCTGTTGTAGTTGGAATTTTCTAGCTGTTGCAGTTTTAAAGCAATTCTTGGAAATAAGACAGTGCCTTTCTCCTAGCGTGATGTCCGTTTTTAGTGAAGTTCAACTCCTAATATAAGTAATTACATGTGCCATAAGCATCTTTACTGTCCCTCTATTTGCATGTCTTTGGGTGAACTGGAATACTCTACCTACTTCTTCATTTTCATAGCTTTTATTTTTTTTAATTCCATACTAGCGGTTTAAATAACATTTCACTAACACTGACTACACACGTTAGCTGGCTAGCGGCACTCTCGTTCCTGCAATAGCATGACAATCTGTTTTCAATAGACTCCCAGCTACATAAAAGATTTGAGGTAG
Source organism: Ibidorhyncha struthersii (assembly GCA_013398815.1). Classification (NCBI taxonomy): domain Eukaryota; kingdom Metazoa; phylum Chordata; class Aves; order Charadriiformes; family Charadriidae; genus Ibidorhyncha; species Ibidorhyncha struthersii. The sequence goes on along the minus strand of VZSZ01008386.1, from coordinate 23,341 downwards.
TAACCAAAGTTGTACATTCACTTTCGCAGGGACTTCAGAGGAGGGAGCGAAGGAGCTACGAGTGCGAACACTCCTGAAATTAACTGAGAATCGATTAGCAAGATTCAGTTCTTATTTAGCTCTTGGGAATTCAAGCAACCCCAACAGTAAAACTACATTATTGAGTGGAGGAACAAAACAAACCAAGGTTTAGTATAACCGTGGCTTTGCATCCAGAAATACCCAATATTGCATATAATTTTCTTATCCTTTATATCTGCCATTTTCAGAGTCAAATGTGTGCTTCTACAGCTTCTACTGGTGATGGCAACCCCATAGCAACACCATCTGTTTATTCAAATGCTGTTTCCTCATAAGGGAAACGTGGTCGTTAAATAGAGCTTTACAGTTACCTGACATTTTCAGAGTTTAAGCTGTTTTTCATTGCAACGTAGTAAAAACCAAAGCTGTAATTAATTTCACTGCCAGAAGCTAATTATATTGTAAATAATCTTTTGCAAAACCAACCCTCTAGTTTTGTGGGAAGAAGGGCTGCTCTTCCCTCTCCAGTTGACCGGTGACCTGGTTACTGCCGGTGGCTGTGTGACACCGGTCACCGAGTGAGGGGCTCGGAGCAGGAACTGTACGATAGTCACAAGTGTCAAAGTGCCCAGAGCAACGGGCTTTGGTGTGCTTTTTGCAAGCATATACCGTACGCTTGGATACGATGTACTGGGTTCTTCCCTCTTACCTTTCTTTGGGTGAACGAGCAGAGATATGGGTTCTGTTATCACTGCAGACGCCCACATTTGTGGCTGTAACTCCACAAAGCTCAGAGTATCAACCAGCATGAGAGTAAATTTTTAGATCCCACCATCTCCTAAACTGTAGCTGTGCATAGCAGTTGATTTAGCACTGCTGGTCCTAAAGAAGTACTGTAATTTCTAGGAACTTTCTGTTTGTTTGGGGTTTTTTTAAAGACGACTAGCTGTTTTGGAGTCCTGCCTGAACGTGGGGGTCATAGGGCTGCATTTAAGTATCCAAACCCAATCTAAGCCAGAGGCAGCTGCAGGCGTTTAATGGAAATAAATATCTTTTATCTGTCCAAGTTGAGTTCCAGTCTACCAAAACACATGACCAGGTAAACTGGTCGGACCTTTAAATGGCTAATGAAAAAACAAACTGGTACAGTTACCTTAAATAATGTGAATGACAGAGCGGCCTTAATCATGGCCACATGCAAGTGTAGTCATTGGGTTTGAGCAGGAAAGTGAAAAACCACAATATCAAGCATCCAGGTCCTCGGTTTCAATGTCTGGTTTGGTTCTGCTTAATGCACAGCGTAAAATGGGAATGTGGCCATTCCTCTGATTTCCACAGACATTGCAGGGACGGAAGCAGGAGGGGAGAGGAGAGAGGACACTTCCCTCCCGGACCCTACGACTCGCGGCAAGCAGAGCAGCATGAGGCAGAGCTGTTCTGTCTCTGCTCCTTCTGCTTGAGCTCTGGAGAAATGGCAAGCTGCTACCCCCTGTGCTCACACCAGCACAAGCGCCGCCACCGCCAGCGGGGCTTCTCCTGCCCATCCCACCATCTCAGGTGGAGGAGAGACGGCACAGCAGCCGCCTGCAGCCAAACTGGGAAACTTCAGGTCCCCAACATGCAAGGAGAGGAGATTAAAATGACATGAGAGACGCGAGTCGTCAAATTGACATGCAGCACCGGATTTAGCAGTCAGTATTGGCAGCGTTTTCTGTAGGAAAACCTGTGTGATTTTTGGCTGTTGCTGTCAATAGCTGTCAGAAGAGCTGACTGAGCACAATGAGGTAAAAAGGAAGACTATGATACAGAAGGGAAGTTTAAAAAAGCAACATATCTGCTTAACTGATTGCAATCTACTTATATATTCATTAACTGCCATTATGAGTCAATCTTTCTCTCCTTCAGTTTTGTCTGGGAAGGGTATCGGGGCCACAAACGCGGCACATTTAGCATCTGCCGGGATCCTCAGTCAGCTCGTGCCAACACTGGCTGTAAGCTTTAGGTTCTACAAAATGCAGCAACTGTGATCCTTCATTGCAAGAACACTCACAGGCCACCGACCTTTTAAAACATTTCTCTCCAGCACCAGTGGCTCCTTGGTTTCTCAGTTGCTGGTAAGAGGTTCCCTCTTGGCGTTCTCAGCGGAACCATCCTTTGCGAGGACGCAGGACTCCCCGGTGAAGGCACAGCGGTGCCTGAGGCAGCGCAGGCTGGTGAGCACCTTCCCACTTCTCTTCCTCCTGCTCCGTGGAGGTCCGTGACTCCTCTGGGGATGACCCCTCCCCAGAGCTCTGCTGGCTGCCCCCGGTGAGCACGGCACATCCGGGACAAAACCAGCTCCTGCCTCGGTGAGCTTCCCTCTCGCTCCGTTAAATACCCGTCCTGCCTCTCCTCAGCTGCGGTGCTGTTGGCTGTCGAGCGACTGCTTTTGACTTCAGAGCTGTTTGTGTGTGGTACCGAGAGCATATGGGTCGGTATGACATGATGGTCCCCATCCACTTGTCTGCGTATGAATAATTTTCTTCCTAAACATTTTCTTGTTGCAGGGTAATGCCTTCTTTGGAGCAGGGGGGGTGGACTAGATGATGTCCAGAGGTCCCTTCCAACCCTGACCAGTCTGTGATTCTGTGTGATTCTGTGATCCTGTGCAAAGTACCAGCAGCTTAAAAAACTGGTGGGAAGTATATTTCAACCTTGAATAATGGATATGCTAAGGGATTGCAGGCACATCACTGAACAGAAATGATTGAATGGAGACTTAGAGTAATCTGTATTATTTCCTTTAGTTTTTAACTCTTATCTAGATTTACAGAAGAGTAAATTTAAAATAAACCAAAGAATGACACAAACTCTTGTGGGCAGAGAAGAAAAAAAAATCAGACATGCTGGAAAACAGTGGATTAACATGGTAAAATAAACTAATAAGAGCTAATGTTCTTATGGCTAACTTCAGGTGGCTGAAACTTAGCCCAGTTAATGCTGAAAGAAAGAGTACAATCAGAGTAGAGGAAATAGGGAAGGCAGATGTGTCTCTCGTGAGACCCCACCTGCAGTACCACCTCCAGCTCTGCAGCCCCCAACGGAGGGAAGACAGGGAGCTGTTGGAGCGGGGCCAGAGGAGGCCCCGGAGATGCTGGGAGGGCTGGAGCCCCTCTGCTGGGAGGACAGGCTGGGAGAGTTGGGGGTGCTCAGCCTGGAGAAGAGAAGGCTGCGGGGAGACCTCAGAGCCCCTTCCAGTGCCTAAAGGGGCTCCAGCAGAGCTGGGGAGGGACTTTTCCCAAGGGCATGGAGTGATGGGACGAGGGGGAATGGCTTCAGACTGGCAGAGGGCAGATTGAGTGGGATCTGAGGAAGAAATATTTCCCTGTGCGGGCGGTGAGCCCCTGGCGCAGGTTGCCCCGAGATGCTGTGGCTGCCCCATCCCTGGAGGTGTTCAAGGCCAGGTTGGACGGGGCTGGGAGCAACCTGGGCTGGGGGGAGGCGTCCCTGCTTTAAAACCCAGACCTCGCTTTGGTGAAGCAGCTTTATGATTTGTTCTAAGCCTTTCCAGTTTAAAGACCAGGAGATAGCCAACCTTGCTGATGGTGTGGAATAGGCTAAATATGGTCTAAGTTGGTGTTTCTGCCCTATATTAAATTTTTAAGATCACTGAGTCACATGGGTACATAGCCAAATTATTGTTTTTTTCAGCTGGACTTTTGCTTCTGTACAACTCTAGCAAATTTATTACCTTTGGTTTAACAGTAGATTTATTGCGTGCCATGTATACATGTGTAGATTAATGAGGTGTCTTTTCTATTTGAATCTTCACCATAGTAAAAACGAAATGGCAGTGTGTTAAGGCCTAATGCTCACCTCAGTATGATCCGTAGTTTTCAGCAGTCCGCCCGGGGCAGAGGTGGGTCTGCTGCAGTGCATGTTCATCTGGCCACAGCGCAGCAGCTATACCCGGGATATTGTGGGTTTTTGAGAAGATGAGCTGTAATAGGTGAACGCTGTTTCATCGGCTCTTAAAAAGTTTCATTTTGTGAGTCAGAATTAATTCCGTGCAAGTCTGATTGCTCTTTTAGTAACTGTTGGAGAGGGCGAGGAAGAACACACTATACAACACCTTTGTAGTCTTTTTGCTTTGAGAGTAGAATTCGGATGAGTTACAGAACATCCATGAAAACTGAGAGAAATGTACTGGTTTGACCTTTACAGTCGCCTGGTTAAGTGTTTTACAGCCATTCCAGTTTTCTTTTCTTCTTGGTATCGTGACGTTGCAGAGAACTAAGTCTGGTCGATTAAGCTTTACCCACTAAGTACATTTTAAATCTAGTTTTGGAAAAACTTTCGATGTTTTAATACTGCATTTATTATCAGGGTATGGAAAGCTCGTAGCTGTACTTCCCCTCCCAAAGAGTATACTCTTTAAGCCTCTTCCTTGAGAGGGCATTCCCTTGGACTCCTGTTATGAACTGCTCCTCCTTTTTGTAAATAATACCTGGGATTGACTCTATCTTCATCACGGCATTCCTGAAAGTATCATTTTGTTTGTAAGGTTCTCATTGCCAACCGCTTTCAAAGAAACAACTTGAAGACCTTTTAGCAATTTTCTACTCTATTAATTTCCTTCTCTGCAACATTTTGCCAGGAGGCAAAGGGTGAAGGTGAAATCAAGCCTTTGGGGCTCTCTGTCAGCTAGACTGGTTTCTAGCATTTTCAGCCAAGCAGACCAAGGTATCATCTGACATAACCACAGCTAAACCACCCCGAGCCAGTGGTGCATCCAGGAGCGTAATTTCAACTCTTCGTACTGACTGGAGCCTGAGATGGCTTTGAGTCGGAACCCACAGCTATCCTCAGGGGCTGTTTTGGATGGGGAAGGAAGGGAGAAGGATATGCGCCTCCTCCCCACCCCTGAGGTTACCTTATAAACTTCCACAGGAATTACTACCAATGAAAACACCTCTCTTTGGGGTTTTGCGCAAGAAATGAAAAGTGTGGGTGTAAGCTTTAGTTGCCTTAAGGTCTCTGGTAACTTTATTATAAAATAAAGCTATGTTATGATAACTTTAAAATTAGACCTGCTTTGATCAGCAAGCTGGATGAGAGACCTTCCTTCCAACCTAAACTTTTCTGTGATTTCTAGAACAGTGTCCGTGAGTTGGCACGTGTGAAATGGACTAAGGACGGTAGAAGAAGTATCTGTATTTATGTCCAGTTAGGTTTTAATGCTAATGACACAGAGGAACACAGTTTTGGCAAAGATGGTTGTTGTGAAACTGCTGTTAGAAGGGCTGATGCTTCTGTGAAGCTGTGAGCCGCTTCTGGTCCGCTGTACCTCCTCTCCGTAAGGAAACGCAAAGCAAGAACTCGTGGAAAAATACTGAAGGGAGATTTTACTCTACCATCAGTTTTTGCATTACTGAATGGCTCTTACTCCCCAGTGGAGGCCTGAGGGCTGCCTAGAAGCATCTTCAACTTACCACAGGCTAATAGCAGTATGGTCAAATACAGGGGTTTGGCTGTTACCAGCACACAGTTTTAAATGCCCTAAAAAAAAAAAAAACAACCAAATATAAGGACAGTGCACATTCACCTTTGATATTACAACATTTCTAAATTTAGAGGCAAATTAGCGTGATTCTTTTAATGCTTTTTTAGAGGCAGGAGGGGGATGGACAATCAATACGAGTCAACTCTAAGGAATGTTTGAGTTGGAAGGGTTAAGGGCTGCCATTTCAAGAGATGGTTCACCCAAGCCAAATAACTTTCTCTTATTTAGGGAAATAGCTATTCTAAACCTGTTAAATATACATGAATGGTATTTTCATTGCTGCTGTTATAAACATCAAAATATATGCAAAATGGATCAAAATTTTTTATGTATACATATTCTGGTGTTCTTAACCTTAGTAGTCTGAAGAGATTCCTGGTTTAGTGAGAAGCAATTTGCACTTAGTTGTCAACATCAAACCAATGAAATACAGAATGTTTCTGCCCAGTGCATCAGCTCTATGGAACAGATCGCTTGTGTGCCTTCTCTAGAGCTTGATGTTCACACTTGCTTTCTCCCTCTGAGGTGCAACAGTTAGAGACAGACCTTACGATGCTTAGTGCATGTGTTTAATTAGGCCATTGGAGCAAAGTGAGAAAAGAACCTGTTATTGTGAGTGAAAGTTCTCAGCCCTAAGGCCAGTGGAACACTTTCTGTAGAATTCTGCGGGAATTAGAGAATATTATAATTTTATACGTTATCTTTACTTTCCTTACAAGAAAGCCTTAAAGTCTTGTTTGTAATCTCTTTGCTGAGTGTGGGGGAAGAAAGGATGCTGGTTCGGAAATAAAACGTTTGTTGAAGGCAGTGGTGTGCAATGACTGCATCTCATGTCTGTCTTCCTGCGGGGCTCCCACTGGATATGAAAGGTACATTGTGATGAAAAACTAGTTGTAAGCCCCACTGTTTTATTTTTCTTTGTCTAAAAGCAAGATGAGAGTGCCTCTGACCTGTCTACTAGAACAAGGTGTTGAGCGTGTTTGTTTTTTTCTCCTGTGCCGTGTGTTTATTGCTCTTCAGGCTGAGCAATGTGCCCGTGATTTTCGGAGGAGCGCAGTAGCGATCCCAGAACCAGAAAAGCCCAGTTCAGGAAAGGCAAACTATACAGCAAGTTGATTTCATTCTATTCTTTTGTATGTTAACTGTAGCCAAATAATGAACTCGGAAAATAATTGTGTCCCTGTGGACAGCTGTCACCCACCTCTCCAGATGTGCGCACGTGACAGTGGGATGTCTGGAATAGATGTGCAGCGTTGTGGCTGAGTACGCTGTTGTACTTCGTTAGCGTTGTGCCCTGTGTTCTAGGATTTGTGTGACAGTATCTGCAAGGCAATAGAATTTTAGGGACCAGCGTGAAACCTTTTAAATATCTGTGGTTTATCTTTCACAGAGTCACTCTAGAAACCGGGATGCATGCATATGGAAGCAGCAGTCTCGCTCCAAATAAACCTGAGAGGCAAACCTCAGCCCAGCTGTCCTGTAAGGGGTCAGAACTGCAGCTGCCCCAGAGAGTGAGCATGAACTGCTCGCAGGACTGTCTGCGCAGCTGCTTCACGTGAACTAGCCAGCGATGGCCACATCCCAGTGGGCAGCCTCATCTCCCCGGGGTCTTTGCTTCAGGTCAGACATCGTGCTGTGACCCCGTGCCCCAGCGCCTGGGTGCTGTGGGTCTGTCAGTCCCGGTATTCTTGATGTTACATTGCCGAATTCAAACTTGGGAATTCCCGATTCCTCTGGCAGTAACTAGGCCATTCTCAAACCACTGACTGACAAAACAGGGTGCTCACGCTTTGTGCGGTGGTGCTGACGGCGCTGCGAGCCCCAGCTCGTGCAGATCTGACGGGCCGCCATCGGGCAGCTCTTCCCTTCCACGCCGGCAACTCAGCTCCCCTGGCCCCCGCTTTGCAGCCCCGCTGGCAACGTGGCGGCACGGCTCTGGTGGGCATCTCCAAGGGGCGGCACCCCAGGGACACGGGTGTGGGACCGCAGCGACGCTCCTGCGAGGGGGAAGGCGGCAGCGTCAGTTGTGAAGGAGCAGTCTTCCCTTCGTCGCCTGTGCTGATTTGTTACCCGCGGGAGCTGCTCTTCCATCTCTCCGTCGCTGTAACGGGCTGGGTCACGCTGCAGNGGGGGGGCCCGCGCTGCGGCCCCCGCCCCGCCACTGCCGGCGCCCCGTCGGCTCCCGCTCACTGCTGCGCGTCCCTGCAGCGCCCCGTGCTTGGCACCGCCGACCCCCCTTTCCCGGCCTTTGTTTCTCGATCACCCTCTGCGTTTCTCGGGCCACCGCAAGACCAGCAAATAGCTCCTCCATGATTCTTCTCTTCTTCACCTTCCTACACTTTTGCTGGCCTGGTCTGGTTTGGGATCCTTTAGCAGTCACTTCTGTGAGGCACAAAAACCCGAAACAACCCTGGGGATTATTTCGTTTCTGTAACAGGGACGGTGAGTTTTTTCAGCCCCGCAGTTTGAAGTACCATCTCCAGCGCCTTCTCCCGCTCCCGGGGATGTCTGGGGGACCGTGACTCCGCCGGGGATTTTG
>VZSZ01008386.1:1082-14660 GCA_013398815.1 Ibidorhyncha struthersii | reverse complement strand
TGGCGCCGGAGTACGAGTCGGCAGCGACCAGGCTGAAGGGGATCGTGCCGCTCGTGAAGGTGAGGATTTGCTGCAGCAGCTCATCCCGGGGGCGGTACTGTCCCGGGGGTGGCTTACAGATAGACTTTGGTCAAATAAAAGCCTTGCTGTTGCAGTCCGCTAACAACGCCTGCCGGTGTGTGCATCGGGCCTTTTCGAGGCTCTTAGAGCTCTGATGGGCTTCGTCTCTTTGAAGACTTAGACGCCAGGGAACGATCTGGAAGCTGAACCTTGCGAGGGCTGCTGCCACTCACATGGTGTGCAGAGCGTAAAATGGGTGTGTATGAGTGCATAAAAGAGGGCTCGCCCGAACTGGGAGGAAGAAGCCTTCTTTGAGCTGTGTAATCTAGCCAGAGAACTAGTGTAGTGCTGTGCTTCATGGTATCGTCCCTCGACTTGGTAAGGGTTCCTGTCCAAGAGCTTTCTTTTCTGCCAGAAAACTTGCACAGTTTTCTTAAATCAGGGTCTTCCTCTTCCTTTCTGGGAAGCGGCATGGACTCTTGACACCATGGCCTCCTTGTGAGTTGAGGTTGGCCTGTTTTCTTCAGGCATTGTAGGAACTTTAGGATTGATGAGGAGCTGAGAACAGTTGATTACGGTTAAGCCTGTCATTGATTACAAGGATCTACCCATTCTAATACTTCTCTGTGTGTAGTCTGGCCAAACTTGCAACTACTTAATCTTTCCAGTATTACCTTAAAAGTTTTTCTGGCCCTGTCATTACACCCGTGCTACCTCCTTCCCCAGTCTTGACTCTCAGCTTTTGGTCTTGTAGATGCTCTGTGGATCCTTACACTTTCTGTGGATGGAATCCAGCCTTGGTTAAGGACACCCAAGAGCTTTCAGACCCTCTAGACTTTATATGTGATAATGTGGCCAGTGGCAAAGCTACTTTCTTTTGTGCGTACAGGTGGCTAGGTCACTGAGTAGGAGTGTTCCTTGTTCTTTAGGTTGACTGTACAGCAAACTCAAACACCTGTAATAAGTATGGAGTTAGTGGATATCCCACCTTAAAGATTTTTCGGGATGGAGAAGAGGCAGGAACCTATGATGGGCCCAGGACAGCAGGTAAGAGCTCATCGTCAAGCTTTGGGCTTGCCAAAATGGTGCTGGAAGGCAGACCCACATATAATAGACTTGTGTGAGGGATGTTACATGTGTTTGGGGATACAAAGAAGGTTGCCACCTACGCACACAATCTCCCCTTGCCCTTTTCAGAACTCTTTGTGCTGGCAGAGCCCTGGATGTTTAGTATGACTTAAAGCTCTCTTTTAAAGGTGAAGGTTTTCACATGATTTTTATCTCCTAGTACTCTTAATGTGTGGTATCTGGAAAAAGCTAGAAAGTTCCTCTGTGAAGTTGCCGATAGTGCTCCTTCAATTCGCATCATATTTATCGTATGGGAGAGGTGTATGGATTCCGCAGAAGCAACTTTTTTTTAGGAAGCTTGAAAAATGTCTTGAACTTTGTATTGATCCCTGTAATCATGTAACTTAACTCTTTTAAGATGGGATTGTCAGTCATCTCAAGAAACAGGCGGGACCTGCTTCGGTGGCTCTCAATTCTGTGGCTGATTTTGAGAAATTCATCGGTGATAAAGATGCATCTGTAGTGGGTGAGTAAATTCGGTGCAGCACTGAAATGAGTGGACGTGTGGCTCTGGGAGGTGTCTTGGGGAATGTGCTGTGAAAGGATAAGAAGCAGTATCACAGGCTGTAGCAAGAGGAATCACAAGCTGGATGTGAGCAAAACATTTTCGTGATGAGAACGATAAGGGACTGGAACGTGTGCCCAGAGGGATTTCGAAATATTCAGGCTGGGAGACTTTCAAAACTCAGTTGGACAAAGCTCTGAGCAACCTGATCTGACTTTGAAGCTGGTCCTGATTTGAGCAGGAGGTTGGACTCAGTGACCTCTGGGGATTCCTTGCAACCTGTTTGTTTTTTTCCTGTGATTCTTTGACTGTCTTTCAGACCTCCTGGCACCATAGTGTATCTTTTTTTAAAGCTTGTTGCTCTTTTGGCTGGCTGACAACAGGTGGCTTTGGATCGCTAGAAAGTACGTTCGGGAGCTATATTGTGACACTGGTAGGCTGTCAGAGTCATATGATTTGATCACAGTTTACAAGTGGCCATAGAAGTTTTCCTTTGTGCAGATCAGGTGCCATCTTACAAGTGTAACTGGATGAGTATTGATCATCCTTCCCAAACTTGTTTTTATTAAGTACCGTTGGCAGTTGTTATCACTAGTAGTGTCGCCTAGTTACAAATTGGTATCTTAGTGCTCAGAGGACAACTGCCTTTTGGCTGAGGGACTAAGCTGGGCAGAGTCGTGGGTAACTTTCTGCTGATGGAAGGGAGGGAATACAGAAAGGTTCCAATAAAAATGGGAGAGAAGCTGTGAAAGATGAAGGCCTGAACATGCATTGGAGGACGTGATTCAGAAGTGATCTTTCAGTGCGTTGTAGAGATAAATGATGAGGGCTTGCACAACGACTGCTGCTGAGTTGGTTTGGGGTCACCATCTGTCTTTCTGCTGCAGGCTTCTTTGGAGATGCATCTGGTGATGCTTATTCAGAATTCATGAAAGCAGCCAACAACCTAAGAGATAACTACCGTTTTGCACACACCAGTGAGGACCAATTGGTGCAGAAGTATGAGGAAGATGGAGAGTAAGTTTAACACAAGGATTTCTTTTTACCAAGACATCTGGAACAAATTCATAGATTCCAGTTGTTAACTGGATTCACTCTCTGAGCACAGCTTAAGGTCTTGTTTCTTCCCCAACTGCCAGTGGCATATCTTTTTTTATCTCTTCAGAATTGAGATAAAAGGTACAAATGGTTCCAGGCTCTGGAAAGTTAGTGTTTCTCTCCGGGTGGGAAGTGTCTCAAGAGAGGCATTATGCTTCCCCGTTGCTTGTTATGGTGGGATTTTCTTGTTTCTTATTGTGGCCTGTCTGAATAGCGGAGAAGTGTCTGACAGGTAGATCCAATGCAGCAGTGCCACCAAGAAACTCGACAGTCTTGTTGAAGCTATGAACAGTGAATGTGGGTAGTCACTGCCTCAGGTAGCTGCCATCCTTGGAAACCCAGGGATACTTAAAACTAATTCACAATACCTGCTTCCCCTCAGGGGTATAGTCTTATTCCGTCCTCCACGCCTGACGAACAAGTTTGAGGACAGCTCCATCAAGTACACAGAAGACAAAATCACCAGTGGAAAGATCAAGAAATTCATCCAGGAGAACATGTGAGTGATTCCTCAACAGAGAACGTGGTAGGCTGGCCCCAGTTTGATTCGGCCCTGTCAGAACTTGTTTTCTCTAACTAGCATTGCTGCCGCTCCCTGCTTAGTGTCCAAAAGAGCTGTCTTGCCCACACCGTCTCCTTTGGGGACCATCTTCCTTCTGGAAAGCCTGGCATGGCTGTTGGCATTTACTGTCCGTATTCTAATAACCGCACATCTATTTAAAAACTGTGAACTTCCTGAGAAGTAGGCCAGCTTTGGCCTTATTTAGCTTAGATATAGCCACTGACGTTGTGGCTAGAGATGGAGATTTGACTTAGAATAATGTGATACATGAATGAGCAAAGTGTTTCTTACTGGTGACTGGCATTTAATGTTCTTGGGTGGGAAACGAGAGTGTGCTGCATCAAGCCCATTCCTGGGAGGTGATGGGTTCTGGACAGTGAAGCCGAAGCTGCTAACATCTGTCTCATTGATAGCTTTGGCATCTGTCCACATATGACTGAAGACAACAAAGACCTGATCCAAGGCAAGGACTTGTTGGTGGCCTACTATGATGTGGACTATGAGAAGAACGCGAAGGGCTCCAACTACTGGCGCAACAGGTACATAGCAGCGGGGGGGTTTATTGGCCTCTCATTTGTGCCCTACGTCGGTGCTGCTCCGTAGCTCAGTTGACAAAGCTTCTCCTGTTATTCATATGTGAATTCTTCACTCCCAGAAAGCTTCCAGCTGAGTTTCTAATCAGAACTGCTGGGGTGGCTGCTGCCTGCAGAGCCCAAAGCATGCAATACGTGTGCCCTTTGAAACTCCACCTGCTTGCTTCTGCATCCCTAGTCCTTGGACCTTAAGCACAAGCTTCCTTACTGATGTTGTGTGGGATTCTGTCCTTTGTACTCCCAGTGCCTGAGACCCTGGTGCTCATGCTGACAGGGGCACCACACCAGATGTTGTGAGAGCGCACAACATTTGCACAGGCCTCATTCACAACAGACATAAGCTTACTCCTCTGCTTCTCAACACCATTTCTGTAGGACTTGCCTATGCAGAAGACATCACGCCATTGAATTCCTTGTCCAATGTGCACTTCAACATGAAGAGGGTTCCAAGGAATAATGCTTTGTGTGTTTTGTTTTTTTTCCTTCCCTCAGAGTTATGATGATTGCAAAGAAGTTCTTAGATGCTGGCCACAAACTGTCGTTTGCTGTTGCTAGTCGGAAAACCTTTGGCCATGAGCTTTCAGAGTTTGGTCTAGACAGCAGCGTGGGTGAGGCTCCGGTTGTTGCCATCCGAACTGCTAAAGGAGATAAATATGTCATGCAGGAAGAATTCTCGTAAGTTTTTGAACTTAGCAGTGTTGCCTCTCTCTTGATGGACTTTGGTCTGGAGGTCTCTGACCAGATCATACTTCGTTAACTCAGAGGAAACGGGAAAGCTGGATCTTCCAGCTGGAAGAAATGATTGCTGGGTCAAAATGGCTCCTACTGGTGTGTTTTCCTGCCCTCTAGAGAGCTTGCAGACCCTCCTGTTATTCAAAGGTAGAAAACTAAAATCAAGATATTTAAGTGTCTAGTTAGGAACTAAGATGCATTAAAGGGCTCTGCTTGGGAACAAAACGGATGCTGGAAGGCCTAAAACTTAGAATGGGATGTGCATCCAGCCTCCTGTCAAAACTCTTAAGGGCATCTTTGCACTTGTTCTGGGGTCTTCTAAGCCAGCCCCAGACTGGTGATCTTGGAGATGCGGGTGGCATCCGGTCTGTGGGTGGAAGGAGCTTAAAAAGTTTTCCCCTCTCATCCTGTATGTGTGGTGATGGCTGTAAAATGACATTTCACTTTCAGCCGTGACGGAAAGGCTCTGGAGAGATTCCTACAAGATTACTTCGATGGAAACTTGAAAAAGTATCTGAAATCAGAGCCTGTCCCTGAAAACAATGATGGCCCTGTGAAGGTGAGTGCTGTATCAAGCATAGCAGCAGCTCCTACCAGTGGATGAAGAGACGCTGCTCAGCAGCAGCTTCTAGTCATATGCCAGTGTCGAGTGCTGCGTTGTGGCATCTTGAGAAGCCTCTGCTGTGATAGATGGAAGAAGTCACTCCCCTGTTGTATTGCAGTTTTCTGAGCCAAGGGAGAAATTGAAGCTTGCGGTTTTGATTCCATTTTGTTCTCTCAGCATAGTAACTGCTGCTTGAGCACACTAGCGATGTGCTCTACAAGTGCAGGATCATGCAGACTTGAAGGGGTTATGTGAAGGCCTGCTGGCTTGGCTTGTGCTCCCTCATGGTGTGGCTTTCACGCTGGTCGTGACTGCACTATTTCTAAAGAGTTACATGTTCATCTCATCGCTGGGGGAGTGGTGTAACTCCTGCCCTTCATTCCTTGCAGTAAATTCTGCCCTGAATGAAAGCATTCCTTGGCCTGGCTTTATGATGAGGGCCTTTCCAGCAGTGACTTCCCCTCCCTTATTTACATGTGCGTGGGGATCGCCTCAGCAAGTTTTGCTAAACTGATTCCTCAGCCTGGAACTTGCTGGGATTAAAAAGACATGATTTTGTCTTCCTTCTGCGAGGATACCAGATGCCAATCTCACTTGCAGGTACCTTATGACAGGTTTTTATCTGCAAGTTGAGGATGTTACAGCTTGGTGAAGAGTTGTGTGTTTGCTTACTTTGCTGCTTGGTGTGTACGTGCAGTGTGACTCTTACTGCTCACTGTGGGAGGGGCAGGCTTTCTTGGGCAGAGCGTATGGAGCGTGTCACGTTACAGCCTCAGTCTTGACTTAGGGAAAAAAAAAAAAACCTAACTTGTACGATCAAACATTATCAGGTGGTGGTTGCTGAGAACTTCGATGAAATTGTTAATGCAGAAGACAAAGATGTCCTGATAGAATTTTATGCACCCTGGTGTGGACATTGCAAGAATCTGGAGCCCAAATACAAAGAATTGGGGGAGAAGGTAGGTCTGGAACTCTGGCAAACACAAACCAGAATTTTGTAGCACTAAACAATCCTGCAGGTTCTGTCTGTTTAGCCTTTATAACTGGGCATAATTGTGCGTTCCTGAGGAACTAAAGAGTTTTGGCCTCTCCTGTGAATGCAGAATTGCCTTCACAGGATCTGGAGCGTGGTAGCAGCCACACTAGTGGGTTTAGCCTGCTCCATTCAGTGTGGCATGTAAATATTCCCTGATTCAGTGACTGGCCTCAACTGGCAATGTTCTTTTTTTGGGTCTTTTCCCTCTGCATGATCGTAGTCTCCCATCTGCTGAAGGATAACCCAGCCCTGCACACTTCCACAAGTGGAGTAAATAAATCTTTTCTCCCAGACCTGACCAGCCTTTTGCTATTTGGCCACCAGGCACCCATCCTTCCTGAGCACTGCTCATCCTCACAGCTCACCTTCTAGGGCTGAAGGCAAGCAATTGCTCTGGGGTAAGCATTCTCCAGAAATTATACCAGACCAATGCAGCAGGTACCACAGGGAGATGTGTGCCGCATACAGCTGGATGAGGAGGGACTTTGTTCCCTGTGCCTCCATTGAGGCAGAAGTAAACTGCCCAGAAGACATTTGTTCACCTTGTAGTATACCGTGTGCAATGTCCTTCAGACATCACTATCTTAAATGATGTTGATTGGTGAGTTCCTCGTGTTAACTACTACGGATTGGTTACTAATAAGTTCTTTCTACCAACAGCTCAGTAAAGACCCCAATATCATCATTGCCAAAATGGATGCTACAGCCAATGATGTGCCTTCTCCGTATGAAGTCAGAGGGTAGGTCATACTGTTGTAACACCACCCTGTCCATAGAGGAGTTCAGGCGGCTGCCTCTGACCAGCAACCACAAGCTGAAAGAGTGTCACGGGGAGGAGGGGCTGGGGCGATAGGTATGCCATTGCTTGGCATTTGCTTAGTGTGAAGAAATCAAGAGAGAAAACAAAGGACAGTCACCTGCCTTGCTTCTCTGGGATTCTGGTGTCCTGGCTGTGCCCGGAGGCCTGTCTCGCTGAACCCCTTCCTCTGGTTTTAAATCTGCTGTGATTCTTTTCTTGGCAGTGTAAAAAGAATGCTGGGCTTGCTTTTCTGAAAACAATTTAGCTACGTAGTTGAGGTCAGCCAACTCTGGATGTGGCCAGGCCTTTGGATGCCACACCTGCTGGCTTAAGAGCTGCTGAAGTTACCATGTTAAACCAGAGGAAGGCAGGGGCGAGTCCCTTGGGTGAGGGCTGGCCTGCTGGTCTGAAAGAAAACGGAGCATGTTAGGAGCTCAGATGTCTCTTCTCTCTCCCCAGCTTCCCCACCATCTATTTTGCTCCAGCTGGCAAGAAGCAGAGTCCAAAGAAGTATGAGGTGAGTCTTTCGCTGCTCTCGCTGCTTGGTAAAGAAGTGAAGTAGCATCCAGGTGTTCAGATAATGCCGAGCCTCTCTGGAGTTGCGGGTGGCACTCTGTCCCATTAGTTGCCCTGGGAACGCATCAGCTGGTACCTGCTGGGAGTGTTCTGCTGTGTGCTGCAGACCCGTGGGGGAGAGCTCTGCTCTGCTCGCAGTTGGTTTGGTCTCCTGCCTGGCACCTGCACTCCCCCTCTAGCGAAGGGGAAGCCCACAGGGAGTCCAGGCACTGCCTTACTGTCTTGTGCTTTCTGCAGGGTGGCAGAGAAGTGAGTGACTTCATTAGCTACTTGAAGCGGGAGGCAACCAACACTCCTGTGCTGCAGGAGGAAGATAAAACCAAGAAATCCAAGAAGAAGGTGAAGGAGGATTTGTAAAGTACCCACTCGCCATCTTGTCAGGATGAGCTCTGTGTGAATTGGGGAAGCACTGGGCAGACTGGGGCCAGTTCTGGGTTGTGGAGAGCCAGTGACCATGTGGGCTGAGGGGACCCAGCTGCTGTATCTAGTTCTGTTTAATTTTCTGCCGTCTCTTAGCTGCACTGTTGTGGGGCTCCCCAGACTGGTTTGTTTTGTGGTTTGGGAGGGGGTGGGGGGTAGGGTTATTTTCTAATTTTTTTTGTACATTTGGAGAAGTGAAACAATAAAATGACCCCCTTAAGACCAAGTGTCGCGGTCCTATGGAGACCTGTCAAACCTAACACTGGGATCCTGCTCTTTGTAGGAGTAGTGAGTCGTTTCCTTCAGCGAGCCTTTAGAAGTCTGTTTTGAGATCCTAAGCTCAGCCTTTAGCCTGTTCTCCCGACTTCCTTGTCTAATGAGAGCCCTTCCAGAATGTAGCAGCAGCAACTGTCCCAGTGTGCTTTCCTTCAGGTGCTACATGTATGCAGATTTTAGGCTCAGGGACAAATGCTTTTGCTGTCTGCATGCTGCCGCAGCGAGTTTAGAGGTATGTAGTACTTGATGTGACTGTTGGATCTAGACAAGTGCAGGCATACAGAGCCGCCTGGCACAGGGCTTGCTCCTCAGTGTACAAGCAGCAGCAATAAATTGGCTTTGAAGCTGGTCAAAAGTAGACAAGTGTAGGGGAGGAGTGCTGCTGACTCCATACTCTACCCAAATGTAGGTGGGGTCAGTGCTGAGGGTGTTGCTCATGGCCAGTAGGCTTATTGTGGCTTGTGGGTGGTTAGGACAGTTAAGACAAGTTAATTGTAAGATCATTACTTCTCTTGGTAGAAAGCAGGCTGGTAGCTGTGGCTGTCTCTTCAGGAGGGAGAAGAACAGGATCCTGTGCTGCAGGTGGATGGTATAGGCTGTATCTGACGGTCTCAGGGTACAGGCAGTCCTACCCTTGGCCCAGAACATGCTGATGGGGAAGGTCAGGATGAGGCGGTGCGTGAGCAGAGGTGGGCTGTTGCCCTGGATCTCCGAGTTTCTGAGGCTGCACATGAGTTGAAGTGAGGATAAGCAGCCTCCTGAGGCACTGTTCTGTTGCAGCAGTTACCATGGCAAGAGCCAGTGCTTGGTTTCTCTGTGGATTCCTCCCCCACAACTCCAAAGGCTGTGTACCAATTATTTATTGCTGCTGGAATTCTCTAGGTACAGTAGACCATACAACGCTTAGCACGTGGTTCTCTGTCTACAACAGCTATGCTGTATCAGTTCTGAAATACAAGAATCTTCCCCAGCTATGTCAGTATCGTAACCACATCTACCTTCTGTAGTCTGCTACTGGGTGCTCCGTCTCCCAGAACAGACATAAATGCATTGGGCGGGGAGCGGGGGGGGGGGGATATGTGACATTAAGTGGTCCTTGCACCTCAAGCTGGCAGGACTCCTGCAGCTGGCTGCAGACTACAGACACCAGTGCAAGGAACAGGGGGACACGATGGTCTCTGCTGCTGCTGACCCTCTGTAAAACCACACTGGGGCGCTGCTTCCCTGATGGGCAGTGTCCTCCCTCTGTCAGGCAAGGCAGAGCCAGGGGAAGCTTTTCTGATCCTCTCTTTGCCTCCTGGTCTGTGACTCCAGACCTGGTGGCAGCTGGGCACTAAGCACAAGTTAAGTTCCTCACTGGGTTTGGCCCAAAGCCCTCTGTTAGCGCCAATGCCTGAACCAGCAGGGGTGAAGGATGCAGAGGCTCGGTGAAGCTTTCTGGGAAGAAGGACAAAGGATGTGAGAAAGGGCGTTGGGCTGGGGAGTGCTGGTGGCTGCCCAGGTATCCCGTACTGTGTGCTGCAATTAAACTGAAGCTAATGAGGCTTCATTTGAGGAGAAACAGACATCTGAGGAAGGATTATAGGTTAACTCAGCAAACGTGGGTGACACGGGCCCTGCTTTCAGCAAGAGACCTGCGAGGAAAGCTGGCCAAACGCTGTGGGAAGGCAGCCACCACCTGAAGGTCTAAGTCACCCATCTGGGAAAGTTGGCTCAGGCCTCAGCAAAGGGTCTCCAAGTGCCTGGCCTCTGCCTCTCCTCCGCAGCCAAGGCCACCCGCTCTCCTGCAGGGAGCAGGACAGCGGGAGCAGCCAGGACCTGTCCCATGCAGCAGCCACACTGGGCTGTGGGGCACGGGGGAGGCGCCGAGGGCAGCAGGGCACTCCTGAACCTTGTCCTTAATCTAAAGCACACTCAGGGATCTCCTTCCTCCACCGCTTCAGGAAGAGGTTCTGATAAGCAGGGGAAAAAGAATCACAGCAGCGGTTTGCCTAGGAGCTCCCGCTTCCTTCAAACTGTAGAATCAGGGTTTTGATGTGAGACAGTTTCTGGTGGAGGTATTCACAGCGATTTTTCTCCTGCTGGTAGCTAGGGTAAGTCTGCAGAGAAAAAATGAACATATATATGGATAAGCTCCGGGAGGGAATGCAGTCCCTGCCCTGCATCCAGCCTCACCTTCTTGAAGTGGCTGTACTCCCGCAAAATTGTAGCTTCAAGCACCTGAAACCCAAAAGAAGTGAGTGAGCAGAACCAGAGCACAGCTGTATTGTGCCATCATACCCCAGGTCTCCCACTTGCCTTGCGTTCCTTTGTTCCTTGTTTCAACATCTTCATTTTGGCTCCCAGTTGAATGAATTTCTGGCTCACGTTACCGATGCGAGTGTGCAGATCGCGGTACTCCATGTAGTCGGCACTAAAGGCGGCCTCATAAGCTCGGCGCTGCTCCACTGAGCAGATGGTATGGAATTTCCTGCAGTGACCGGGAGAAGTTTGTTCCCCCCGGGCCTGCGAGACCTCTGCAGCGGAGCAGAGCCCTCACTCCTGGTGGGGCCGGGGCTGGCAGTGTGCTGTCACCTTGCCGAGGCCCCTGGCGTGGGGGACAACGGTGACCCTGCTGTGCCCAGGGACTGGCCTGCAGCCCTTCGCTGCCGCCCGCGGTGGTGAGGCAGGGAGCTCAGCTCAGCCTGACCGATGCCGTAGGCCCGGGACAGATTACACCAAGCAACAGGGGAGCCCCATGGCAGCAAGCGCCAAACTCTCTTACCGCAAGTAATCCGGGGCCACTGCTATGGCGGAGCTGCTAGGCTGGGACCTGCCATCTGCAAGGGGCAGAAGATCACCAGGGTTAAAGCTCTTCTGGAGCACCTCTTCCCCCACCTCCGCCAGAACCTGTCCTGTCCCTGGGCTTGCTGGAAGGGCCCTTCACCACAGGCGAGCTCTCAGGGCTCTGGCGGGTATAGAGCCCCAGCAGACACGGGGTGCACGGGCCACCCTGCTCGGCCATGGGGCGGCCGGAGGGACATCCCCAGGCCATGCGGCTGGGCAGCTCACCCAGGCTTGCACCTTCCCCGCGTTTGCCCCTGGGCCAAAGCCTCTCTGCTCGCCAGGAGTGTTGTTTTGGGCCACCCACCTCCTCCCAGGGCACCCTGGGGTCTGGTCCAGCTTTTGCCGCGCAACCTGGCAGGGCTGAGCACCCCGGGGCCGTGACCCTGGCCCCCCTCCCCAGGCAGCCCCTCTGCTCTGGGCACAGAGAGGGGCTGCTCTGGGCATGGGGCACTCTCCTCCCAGCCACGGCCTGTCTCCTCCTCGCTCTCGGGGCTATCCGGCTCCCCAGCATGGCTGCTGGGGGGCAGAGGCCCAGCTTGCTGCTGGCCCCGTGCTCCCGGGTGCTGCGTGCTGAGCGTCTGTGTGCAGCACCGGTGCCTCTTGGTGGCTCTTGGATGGGAGAAATCCAGCAGTGCCAGGCGCTTCTGAAAGACAAACTTGCTCTGCTGCAGGCCCGTCCTGGGCTGCCACACCGGGACTCGGTGCTGCAGGGTCCCCCACCAGCTTCAGCCTGCGCAGCCCAGGACCACCTCGTTGAATCAAAGAATGGTTTAGGTTGGAAGGGACATTGAAGATCATTTCATTCCACCTCCCCCCAGCCCAGGTTGCCCCAAGCTCCGTCCAACCTGGCCTTGAACACCTCCAGGGATGGGGCAGCCACAGCTTCTCGGGGCAACCTGCGCCAGGGGCTCACCGCCCACACAGGGAAACACTTCTTCCTCAGATCTCATCTAAATCTGCCCTCTGCCAGTCTGAAGCCATTCCCCCTCGTCCCATCACTCCATGCCCTTGGGAAAAGTCCCTCCCCAGCTCTGCTGGAGCCCCTTTAGGCTCTGAGGTCTCCCCGGAGCCCTCTCCAGGCTGAGCACCCCCAACTCTCCCAGCCTGTCCTCCCAGCAGAGGGGCTCCAGCCCTCCCAGCATCTCCGGGGGCCTCCTCTGGCCCCACTCTAACAGGTCCATGTCTTCCCTCCGTTGGGGGCTGCAGAGCTGGAGGCAGTACTCCAGGTGGGGTCTCCCCAGAGCAGAACAGAGGGGAAAGAGGGGAAGAATCACCTCCCATGCTTTGTGTCAGCACTCAGACGTGCCCTGTGCTTTGGGCTGTGCTGGGGGGTCACAGCAGAGCCAACCCCACCACTGCTCCACTGTGCTCAGGGGTGGACAGGACACAAGGTAGGGGCAGAGCCCAGAGCCCCGGAGCAGTCGTGCTGGGAAGGAGGCGCAGAGAGGAGGAAGCCTGATGCCTTCAGGAAGCATCTGAGCTGAACTGTGCTCTCCCCACACACCCCGCGGGCCTTCTGCTGCTGAAGCCCACGAGCACTTACCACCCCCAGAAGGTTTCTGCCGGAGGCCTGAGGGGAGCCGTGCTCCGGGGGCTGCTGCAGAGGCACCAGGAAGGAGGGAGCTGCGGGGCTGCAGTCCTGGCTCCTGGGACAGAGACCAAGGCTGGGGAAAGTGTCTCCAAATGCCAAGTGCCCGGGCAGCAGAGGGGTGGGACCACTCTTGCCCGAAGGGTGCCGAATACCCAGGAGTGAATGCGCCATGCCCATGGCCGGACCCCAGCAGCGACCAAGCACCCCCAGACCCTGCTCCTCTCACTGCTGCGTGCCCCAGGGCCCCCACTCTACCTGCGCTGCAGCAGGGCAGCCTGCTGCCGCTCCTGGCCCGCGTTCCCTGGCCAGTCCTCCTGCGCCTGGCCTGCCAGCGTCCCCTTCCCGCGGTAGCAGCGGGCAGCGGGATCCAGCTCCATGACCTGGGGGGAGCGCAGCAGGGTGGGCACGCTGCAGCACTCCCACACCTGAGAAGACATCACATCCGGTACCTGCACCTCCTCTGGCACCGCCAGCAGCCGTGCCCCGCCAGGCCTGCCCACCGGCATCCCCTCCAGCCGCTGCAGGAGCTTGTGCTTGCGATGGGGCTGCAGGGCCCGGGGCTGAGCCAGGCTTTGAAGAGAAGCCCTGGGGGTGGCTGTTGTAGGGACACGGACATGGCAGACAGAGCCCTTCCCCAGCAAACCAGTCACACCGACCTTCTTGGGAGCCGTGATGCCTTTGTCTGTGGATCCACCAGGACAGAACTGCGTCAGCCCCCAAGGAGTGTCACACCGGGTTCTGCTTTCCTCCCTCATCAGTCCTGGCACAGCTC